>VZTO01027906.1:21904-75409 GCA_013400615.1 Syrrhaptes paradoxus | reverse complement strand
ATTCTATGACTCTATGACATGTTCACTAGTTTCTACTTAGTTAAGCACACTTAAGAGTCCTTGAAAACTGTTTCACAGACTTGATTGCATAAAATGGTATTTCTACCACTGTAGAAATAATTTGTATATGTTTACATATGCCATGTTTATGTGAGAGAAGTTTTAGCTGTGTTGTTTGAGCACTGTTTTGGTTTGGTTTTTTTGCACTTACTAGAACTTTCTAGAATGAAAAAAAGGGGGTGGTGCTCATATAATACAGTCTAACCTGATCTTCTCTACTATTCTGCTCTAGGGATGATGGTCTTCTGAAAAGACAGGTCTAAAAGAAATTAGTCCTTTGTACTTTTTAAATGGAACTTGATTATTTTTTAAGTGTTCTAATGTTGTATCATTATTCATTAATAAAATTATTATTATTATCATCATCATCATCACTGATAATTTTAATTCAGTTTTGCCATATCCTCTAGGATTCCCCACTCAGGATCTGAAGCCCAATTTGTGAGTCCTGTACAAAAACAAAATGAAAACACAGGTCTTCTCCTAAAGAGTCCTCAGTTAGAGGGAAATGAGGCAAAGAAGAGGGATGTATAGACAAGTTCCATTAGAGTGCTTTCACAAAACAGTAACTTTATTAAGACTGTTTCAGGACTGAAAGAAATCAGATATGTCTTCTTTCCCTCTCTTGTGTTATTGGCTTGGTTTTTGTTGGCAGTGTTTTCTTCTGGTTTATAGTTCACTTCCGTGGGCTATATCCCCTCATCAGTTTCTAGTAAAGAAAATTTCAATGTGCAGAATATTTCTGCATAGATCTTTCAGGTCATCTGCATAACTGCCTGATTTTCTAAGAGCTTACTTCAGTCTTACCTACTGAGAAGTGCATATATTGGATGATATTTGCCAGCAAGTTTCTCCAGTGTGGACTGTAGTCCAATTAGTATGAACACAAGAAAAACTGTGACATCTAGAATAAGTTCTGTTTCCTGGGGTAACTGTTCAGCAAAAAAACCCAAATCACCGATGCATGAGCAACACTCTAACTGAAGACTCTTAATCCCCTGTTTTTATTATTTCATTTGGATGCCTACTGATTTCCATGGACTTAACAGGAAAGGAGTATGGTTTATTCACAGTATGTAAGGTCATAATGGCTTTGTGAATGGAATCCAAGTCAGTATGAAAAAAAAAGAAAGAAAACCTCAGCAATTTCGTTGGTAATTTCCATACCCACCCATCCCCAATAGACAGTGAATTTACCAGCTAATGGGTTTGAAAGACTTTTTATAGATGCTCTTTCAGCCTGCCTCCCTTCTTACTTCTTTCTCTTTTGCTCATTTTCCTTGCTGACATTTCTGCTCATAGTCATTGCCATTGNGCACTGTTTTGGTTTGGTTTTTTTGCACTTACTAGAACTTTCTAGAATGAAAAAAAGGGGGTGGTGCTCATATAATACAGTCTAACCTGATCTTCTCTACTATTCTGCTCTAGGGATGATGGTCTTCTGAAAAGACAGGTCTAAAAGAAATTAGTCCTTTGTACTTTTTAAATGGAACTTGATTATTTTTTTAAGTGTTCTAATGTTGTATCATTATTCATTAATAAAATTATTATTATTATCATCATCATCACTGATAATTTTAATTCAGTTTTGTCATATCCTCTAGGATTCACCACTCAGGATCTGAAGCCCAATTTGTGAGTCCTGTATAAAAACAAAATGAAAACACAGGTCTTCTCCTAAAGAGTCCTCAGTTAGAGGGAAATGAGGCAAAGAAGAGGGATGTATAGACAAGTTCCATTAGAGTGCTTTCACAAAACAGTAACTTTATTAAGACTGTTTCAGGACTGAAAGAAATCAGATATGTCTTCTTTCCCTCTCTTGTGTTATTGGCTTGGTTTTTGTTGGCAGTGTTTTCTTCTGGTTTATAGTTCACTTCCGTGGGCTATATCCCCTCATCAGTTTCTAGTAAAGAAAATTTCAATGTGCAGAATATTTCTGCATAGATCTTTCAGGTCATCTGCATAACTGCCTGATTTTCTAAGAGCTTACTTCAGTCTTACCTACTGAGAAGTGCATATATTGGATGATATTTGCCAGCAAGTTTCTCCAGTGTGGACTGTAGTCCAATTAGTATGAACACAAGAAAAACTGTGACATCTAGAATAAGTTCTGTTTCCTGGGGTAACTGTTCAGCAAAAAAACCCAAATCACCGATGCATGAGCAACACTCTAACTGAAGACTCTTAATCCCCTGTTTTTATTATTTCATTTGGATGCCTACTGATTTCCATGGACTTAACAGGAAAGGAGTATGGTTTATTCACAGTATGTAAGGTCATAATGGCTTTGTGAATGGAATCCAAGTCAGTATGAAAAAAAAAGAAAGAAAACCTCAGCAATTTCGTTGGTAATTTCCATACCCACCCATCCCCAATAGACAGTGAATTTACCAGCTAATGGGTTTGAAAGACTTTTTATAGATGCTCTTTCAGCCTGCCTCCCTTCTTACTTCTTTCTCTTTTGCTCATTTTCCTTGCTGACATTTCTGCTCATAGTCATTGCCATTGACAACATTTTCAATATGTGCTACTTGAGGATTCAACTATTCAAGTTCATTTCCACAATCGTCATGAACATAATCTCTCTCTCTCTCTTTTTCACTAAAGTACTCCTTCCATTCAGTTTCTAGACTCCATTCTGTAGTCTAGGTTGAAAAATGGAGAAAGAACCCAGCTAAAGTTTAAATAGCAATTCAGCAGTATTTAACCCTCTGAAGTGTACACATATTACCACTTCATCTGTAATACCTTTCCTATCATTATCCAAGAGAAATAGAAGTCTCCTCACTGAAGTTCAGATCCAAGCAGACACATTACTAAGTTGAAAGGAAGCAAGAGCCTCTCAGAAAACAATGAAGACTATGTTAGGATAATGTTGTCTTTGATATTTACCTACCCATCAGACAGACTTACCTTTAAGTCATCACAGTTGCTCATTAGGATACATACAACTTCAGGGCATTGATTCCCATCCCTCAGCTCCTATCTTTCTATAGCGTTGTCCTGTGTCAGCTGTGCCTGGCATGAACAGATTATGGGTAATCAAGTTCACCCAGCGCAGAGCTGGGAATTCAGTGCTTCCCTGCTCTACAGTAGCTGGTTCTGCCATTAAATTCCATCTGGTCTCTGCTTTCCAGTATAAAGAACTTCTGGAAACAGCATAATGTTAGATCAGTGGTAAATTTGCTGCTTTTAATACTTGCTGGGTTACTGTTGGTGATTTAGAGGACTCTACATGTGTTATTATGAAGCAGCTCTTTGGCTGGCCTCCACATCAAGGAAAAAAAAAAAAAAAGCGTATGCTGTCTCTTCCAGACATTCACCTTTAGATCACAGGATTTAAAACAGAGTTGACTAATCACCAATTAAGAGGCTGATAAGAGAAGCAGAAACCCTGAAAAGTATATGCATATATGTACTATTTTCTATAGAGCAAAATCAAGAAACATAAGAATAGGCAAAATAATATTCAGAACAGTTTTTAAAAAAATCATGTTTCTCATTCCAGTATCTTCTTTTCAAACTTTACAGAGAGGAGGAAAGGAAGAAGAAAACCAAGAAACACACAAGATACTACAAAGAATCTAGATTACAATACATCTGGTCAGGAAGCCAACCAGCTGATGTCATACCTGTTGTCAGAAAACAGAGGTTTCTTTTTTCACAGTATTAAGAGATAAATTTAAGTCAACTCCAAAACCTCCAGTCACCTACTGCCCTCAGTCATCTGGAGCCCCCCCAAGCCAGTTTACCTGCAGTCACTGTGGTTGTCATAATTTGTTTCAATTCATTGCTATAAGGTGGAAGTGAATAAGACCCATGGCATTCTTAAAGTTGAGTGGGATCCAGTGTTGTGGTGTGTTAACCTCAGCTGGATACCAGGTGCCCACCAGGCCCTTCTATCACTTCCCCTTCGGCAAAATAAAGGGGGAGAATAAAATGAAAAAAACCTCATAAGTCAAGATAAAAGCAGTTTAATTAAAGCAAAGGCCAAAGCCATGCACAGAAACAAAAAGTAAACAAAGATGTTATTCTCTACTTCCCCTCAGTAAGCAATGCCTGGTGACTTCCTGGGAAAGCAGAGCTTCAGTATGTACAGCAACTGCTCCTAGAGACAAACACAGTAACAAACACCACTCCCTCCTCCTCCCTTCCCTTGGCTGTTATGGCTGAGCTCATGTCACATGGTATGGAACAGCCAATCTGGGTCAGCTGTCCCAGCTCCACCCCCTCCCAAGATGTGTTATAAACACCCTGCTAGCTGTGAGGGCTGCCATGGGGATATAAATTCAATACAAGTGTACTTTTCTTAAGTGAAATAATGTATATGTTAGGCATCAGACTGTTAGGAAACATGGTAAATAATCCAGTATTTCTGAAGTAAGCATTGTAGACTGTTAGTAGAGCCAAATGCAAAGCTCTGAGTAGCTCAGAGATCTTCACCAGCCTTAAGCTAGAAATTCATTTATCTCCCCTGATTTGGGCTGAATTTGGTTTTGATCTCCTCTTCACCCTGTTTTATACAATAATTTGTCCCCTTCTTATTTCCATATTCCCCCCAATATTGTGAAAAATGTAGGATGAACAGCTGAGGGCACCTTCAAAGCCTGGCATGAGCTAAAGCTGAAAGTCATTGCAGATTTTGATCTGGGCTTCAGGGATGGCGTTGGTGACTGCCAAAGATACTCACAAAAATCTGAAACCTAGTTTGGGAGCAAGGGAATGGTTCTGCCATGCCAAAACATGTGATGGAAATGATCACATGGTCATAGCTCTTTCTTCCTCTTATCCTTCATGTGAGGAGGAGGAAAGGGAGAGGGAGGAACAAATGAATAGAAAAGGATAGGACAGATGAACCAGCCTGAGCAGCTCCTTTTCTTTTTTTTCTTCACCCTTGAGAAGGAAAGCCAAAAGATGTTATTTCACCACCCCAGCTGTGAACAGCAGCCCTACTACAGGAGACAATGTGGAAAGAACTAGCCCAAGCTACTGTGTCCTTTCCTCTACCAGTTCCCATTCCTCCACCTGTTTTCCTTCCCCAACTCCACTCCTGTAAGTGCTGCATTTGGCATCAGAGGCAGAATAACTTCAATTTCCTGGGGCAAGAGGCAATGGTCAGTAGTACGTGCTAACCTTGCCAGCCTGTGTGCTACCATTAGGAATTATAAGCCCTCTTATCTCCCTTCCAAGTAAAATCAACCAAAGGATATGTGGCAGTCATTTTTCAAAAGTTTGTAATAGCTGTCTCCTATTCTAGAAGTACCTCCTACCCTACTCCTGACCTGAGACTTAAACACCCTGTCCTGGGTTAAGCAGAGACAGACTGCTTAAAGTTAACTCTGTTAACTTTTTTTTTTTTTCTCCTCTTCATAGATAGCAAGAGGCTATGTTTTGGATTTATGCTCAGGAGAAAAGTTGGTAAGGAAGGAATGTGTTTTACTGCTGCCAAGGTCGGCAGATGAGCAAAGAGGCACAGCCGGTTGCTAGCCTAGGATTTGCTCTCAGGTTAAGACTAAAACTCAGAATAGCCAGTAATCTATTCCATAACATACATNATCACTCATTTGGATATTTGTATGTAGTATTATTTTCACTATTATTGTAGGTTAGTTATTAAATTGTCCTTATCTCAACCCACGAGTCCTCTTTTCCATTTACCCCTTTAATTCTCTCCCCTATCATTATATGGGGGTGGGAATTGTGTGAGCAGGTATGTGTGGTTTGGCCCCCAGCCAAGGGCTAACTCGTCACACACCCATATGAATTGACTGAAGATCCATGAAGGAGAAGACAGAAGGTTACGGTGAAATTCAGGTTTACACTTTTATGACTGGCTTCATGGGACAGAAAGTAAACAAGTAGGAAGAAGCCTGAATCTCATTGGAGAGCCGGAATTTCAAATTGTATGACCCAGAATATGAAAGCTTCTGATACTGGATAAGCAAACTATCCTGGAATGAGGAACTAGCTGACTGAAGGTTTCTAGGTGTACTATAAAATGGATTTTCCACCTCTCAGCATCAAATGCAATGCCATGTGTTAGAAGAAGTTGGTAACTTCTTTTCCCTGTATTTCTTATATTCTCAGTGTTTACTTGTTATTTGAGAATGAAATGCAGGAAATCCCCTTCCTCCCTAACTCCTCTCCTTGCAGTTTATACTGGCAGCTTCAACCTGCTTCCTGGGATCTGGCTATAAGTAGGCTGTGATAAGGAAAGGCTGGAAATGGGAGTGGGAATTAAAGGCATAAAATTGCCAAAAATTTCCACTAAAACTTCTGCTTTGGTGGCAACAGCAGTCAAAAAACCCTGAGAAAGGTGCCATACAGTATCACTGATTTTATATTTTAAAATATGATAATTCTACAGCAGTCCCAGATGTGTATTATAAATACATACTGCGTTCTCCACTTTTCATATCATCACTTGTTACTGGATTATTCAGACTGTGTAGTTTGAACATCGCTGTCAGGTAGCATCTACCTAGAGGTTGATGTTTAGTACCTCTTCCTGAGGTATGGGGACCTTTGCTTCAAAACTACTCAGGGTGAAAAGGGCTTATAAATCAACTCTTTCACTTGATTGCTTGCTCATATCACTAGATTATTACACACACAAAAAACCCCAAATATTATCTTTCCCCAGAATGACTAACTTTTCAAGCTTCTATGAAGATTTGGCTCAGGAGTATGTTGATCTATGTTGATCTATGTCTGGATTATAGTGCATTTCTAGCCCAGAAATAGTTTCCTATATCAAAACAGGTGATACTTGATATGGATGGCTGTCCAAGGAGTATTCAGACATACTGTATTTTGACATTTATCCTTCCAGGCAATGACAAAAACAGGTGGATTGGACCATTACCTAGGGTCCAAATTCATTATCTTGAAGGCCTTTTGAGGACTGCATGTTATATATCAAATATTGCTTAAGATTTAAGATACTTGAGATTTTTCTATATCTACAAATCAGAGAGTAATTTTTCCTCTTGATTAAGGTTTTAGTTTCCAATATTAAACTAGAATTTTCATTTATGTTTCCATAGGTGTAAATTTATTTTTTGTAATAGGCTTAGAAGTGAATTAATTCTTATCCAAATCATGTTGTAGTAGAGGTTATGAAAAAAAAGAGAAGCAATGCAAATAGCATAAGTACTCAGATCTCTACTTCATTTTTCTGGAATACATCTATGGAGGCAGTCTGAGATACTTCATTAATCAATGGAAGCACACACTACAGAAAGAAAACGACAGTGCTGTATGCAGTAGTGCTTAGTTCTTGATATGGTAGCTTTGTTAGTGACATCATTGTCTATGAGGATTTTCTTACAACAAACACTATTTTTTACCCTCCTTAATCATTTACAAAATAACCAAGAAGAAAGATTCACAATAGAAATCTTTGTTGCTAAAGATAAGGAAGCCATTTATATGCATATTGGGAGATACTAGATGATGAGCTTCTGAGTTAATATGATATATCTATCCTCAGCATCATTACTAGTCTCTAATGGCTATGATTGAAAGCATAAAAGAGGTTTTTTGAAAGGCTGTATGGCAAGGGAATTGTACTTATCAAGGTGGTGTTGGATGCCTTGAGCAACATGCTCATTCAAAGCCTCAGTCTCAGTTACCATCTCCTACAGGACAAAACACCTTTAACAGTAGCTGATTCCCTGAGGTCTAAAGAAGTGTCATTCACATTAATTATGATGTTTGCAGCTTGATATATCAATCCCACCCATTTCTCAGGCTTACTGAGCAAGACTTTCTGGGTGAAGAAAGGTCATTGCTTTTCTTCATTTCAAGGTTTGTAATCTCCCGCCTTTCATTATGCTGAAATAATTGCTCCCACCAGGATATTTCCCAGCTGTGCTCAGTTTATAATTTGCAATATTTTCCTTTCTGTAAGTCAACTAGTGGTATATTTTTATGGCATTGGATAGTGATCCAAACCAATGTATTTATTTAGAGAGTTGGATAAGCTGGATCAAAATTTAACTTTAAAATGTACAGAAAATGTATTTCGTTTTCCTAGCTTATATATATATATATTTCTGTTACCTCTGTTAGTCATAACACTTACAGTCTCTCAGATTTTCTGTACCGTGTTCATAAACCAGGGAGAAAAAATGTTGCTTTCCAGCATGTATTATTTTAAATATAGAAAGGTCAAGATGCTGACTTCCATTGCCTCTAGGTCATGGAGACAGAAAAGTGAAGCTGAAGCAGTTTTAGAGCTTATAACAAAACATGACTATGGTATGTGTCATGAGAAGGGCACAAGAAAGACTGAGGCTTTTCTGGTCTCAGCTGCTAACTGTTTGTATTTTCTCTTTTAATTCACTCAGTCCCACTTCTATTAAATGGATGTTTTTTCACTTAAAGGAGCTTGACGGAACCATAGCACAGCTGTTAAAGAATTCATAAGTTGGACTCTATTCACACAATGGATTGAGATTAGAGATAGCTTCGTTGATTGAGGCTAGAATAAAAACTATTCACATAAGGCATAACTGTTGTCACTAAAGAAATAGTTGCAACTCCTAATCTTAAAAATTATACATTGAGAGAGATGAGTGAGAAAGTCACTGATTTCTGTGATGGGGTTGGCTTACTGGGAGACTCTCCTGTGAAAGAATTTTGTTTGCCAAGTTGGTACTCTATAGCAAACAGACTTCAATGTCAGTTCTCTGCCAAAGGGCTTTCATTTACTAGAAAACAGTTCACTCTCTGCATGATGAGACACATACATTTAAATCTTAGAAAGCTTTCTACTCATGCCATGTCTCCAAATTTGCAATAGCATCTCAGAGCCAGGAAACATCATAATGTTTCTCAAGGGATCCAGGTTGTCTTGGCCCTCCAACTGACATTTACCAGTAATGCAGTCTTTTAGCTTGACTTGGATACCTCTCCTAGTCTAGCATCTTAAGTCAAACAGACATAAAAATTATAAATCGGGTCTCACAGGCGGTATTAGCAGTCATCATGCTTCCTGCCAGTTTAATACCCCAAGGATGAGGGCTTCTCCAGCTCTAGCAGTACTAAGAAGTACCTGTAAGAGAGCACATGAAAAGGCACAGTATTTTAAATCTAGAACAAGCTGCACCAGAAAATACCTCATATTTAAACTAGAAAATAATTTCTTCATCAATGGCCAGAATCTCTCTTGAGTCAAAAGTTGCAGTTCAAATTTCTTTTTCAAAACCAGCTTAAATCTGAAATACCATTGATTAACATATGTCAGAAAGTGTTAGGAAAGGGGATATTGGTTTTGTTTTTTAAGTAAAAACTGGGATATTTCCAATAGCACATATGGATCACTTAAAGAAAACTCAGATTTCAAAACCCTAACAACATTATACAGACCTACCTAAGGAATATTCAATTACTACAGTATTAATTGGTATAAAGCAGATAATATAGTCCTGCCACATCTCTACAGCTTCCCTGATCTATCTGGTTAATACCAGTGGGTATTCAGCAGTATTTGGTGGGGATATTGGTTTTGTCGGTAGCTGCAGATCTGTGAAAAAATTCACTTATGGCCCTACAAGACAGATAGTTGTTTGCCACTTCCACTTTCACTGAAGGATTGTTAAGGTACCAAAACTATCCCCTACATGTACAGAAAATCCAAGTTTTTGAATGAAAGAGGAAAGGTGTACCTGAGTTAAACACTAGTGATGGAGCTTAAGTATATTACAAGTTCTGTTAAAGCAATGAGTTCATTGTCACTGATAACAAGAACAGCTTTTATTCAAAGACATTTGTGAGGGTCTGTGCTCTCTCTTCTCACATATATATATTATTTAATAAGAAATTGAGACAGACTTAATATTGTGGAACCCATACAAAGATTCTAAGGACATTCATAATCTAACAGTCATTTTGTAGCTGGGTCTCATTTATCACTTTTAGTTGTGCAAGCCTAAGCCCTAACCATCCATGGTAGATAATGCTTCCATGCAGCAAAATTCATTAACATTTCTGTCTTTGCTAAATAAATAGACCACTTTTTCTTCTTCAAACCCTTTTATAGGTTTAATATGTTGTCTGTCCTCTACATATGCTGAATTTTGACAGATCACAAAAACCCCTATGAGATATTTCATTCATCTTATTAAGTTTGCATATTAGTGATTTTTTTTTTTTAAACTAGCATACCTCAGAGGACAGTTTAAGAAATGAAGTAGTTAGGCCTAGAGATTTACAGTTTGGTAGCAGTAAGGTAAAGATTGTGAGAGCTTAATCTATCTTAATAAAACACTGGTTGCGATAGACTTCTGGGAATTCATAGACCACCTAAGAGAAGTTGGCAGTGATGGAAAGACCCCACCCTGTTTGTTTGGATGATGAGGTTATTCAGCATAACACCCATAGGAGAGAGACCAGGCAAACCACCTCATTGGCAGAGCAGCTGAGTGTTTTTTTTCCCTCGCAACATCCATGGCTGTGTGATTGGCAACCAGGCATAATATCAAGTGGCATCCCTGGGAGGATACTAGCACTAATTACCCTCTATCAGTTAAATTCACTGACTACAGGTTCCACAAAGTTCAGTGAGGGAGGCTGTCCAGTCTGTATCCATTTACGGATGTATGAAGGAATCTAGATAACATAGTTCACTAAAATTAATTTATTGATTATAATATTTTACACAGACACCTACAAAAAGGCAAGTATAGAGACAATGCTTTGTAGTGGTCTTAACAGAATATGAAAATTCTGAAGTAAACAATTTATTTCAGTCTGTACAAAACCAAAATCACTCATTAAACAAAAAATACTCCACCTTTCCTTGATCTAACTTTTTTCAGGTCTTAAAATTCATTAACTTATAATGGGGCACTCCAGATGCTCTACTACACTGCTGTGACCATTTGTATCTCTGTAATACAGGTGTGTATTTGGTCTGGCTGAGACAGAGTTAATTTTCCCCAAAGCAACCCCCATAGTGCTGTGCTTTGCAGTGGTAGCTCGAAAGGTGTTGATAACACACCAGTGTTNGGGAAGTAGAGAATAAATCTTTTGTTTTCCTTTGCTTCCTTACTTGGCCTTTGCTTTTGCTCTATGAAGCTGCCTTTATCTTGACCCACACGCTTTTTCCATCTTATTTTCCCGTCATCCCCAT
Source organism: Syrrhaptes paradoxus (assembly GCA_013400615.1). Taxonomy (NCBI): domain Eukaryota; kingdom Metazoa; phylum Chordata; class Aves; order Pterocliformes; family Pteroclidae; genus Syrrhaptes; species Syrrhaptes paradoxus. Next base: position 64,212 of record VZTO01027906.1, on the reverse strand, counting down.
CCTGCTGAGAAGGGGAGTGACAGAGTGGCCTGGTGGGCACCTAGTGTCCAGCCAAGGTCAACCACCACAAAGTGCAATTTTTATGTCTATCAGGTGCATTGTGCTCTTGTCATCCAGCAGTAGGTTAGGCTCTCTTGGCACACACACTTTCCTGGACAAAATGTACTCTTACAGCCAAGAGCATGGAAATTAGATTTTAAAGCATAAACAAAGTATTCTAATATTAATCTTGCTGATGCAGGTACTTATAGCTTTGACTCCTACACCTAGTACAGAATTAAGGACTAGTCTCTTACAACAAGACCTGAATGATGCAGAGTAGTGCCTCGGGGTAAGATGAACTCTTGAAAGTTAGCGAAACATATGTGTCACCAAAATCAATCCATCACCACCAAAAGAGACTACAGAGGAAAAAAACACCCAAACTGTATAAAATCAGAATGTGTGAACATAGCTTTAAGGAACTCCTAGGAATAACATGATTGTTTATTAAATGTGCAGAACATGGTGTTTTGCCACCACCTTCCTTCAGTGGATATCTCCTGGTGATACATTTTCATCTGTCACCTACTAAGGCAGCAGATTCCTCTTCATTCGCAGTTAGGTTTCGACACACTACCAAAAAAAATACTCTTGGAATTTCTCCCATAGAATTTGGAATTCATCTCAGTCCTAACATGGTAAAACTGAACTTACTTTGTTCCTAAGTGAATCATTCTTTCTTCTTCTAGTAATTCTTCTCATCACCAAGCTCTTAACTACAGCTCAAAAGCTTCACTTTCTTTTCTTTCTTCTGTATAACCTTATCTGCTCTTGTTGTTAAGAAATTTGGCAAAACTCCATTTCTCAAAAAACCATCAATTACTGCATTAGCATTGACAAAACTTGTCATATCTTATCTCAACAGCTTGATCTACATCTTTTGTGATGATGCTTGTGAAATACCTAGATGTTGTGTAGGCTATTTGACTTTTAACTTTTGTGAAGAAACGACGTTACCTTTACTTTCTTGTGCGAGTTACTCTCCAATTAGACAATATCTTTCATACCTTTGGATTCTTAACAGGTTCAATTTAGTTTGGGCAATTTCCTCATCCTAGAATAAAAACAGAGGTCTGACATTAGTGTTTAACCACAAAAAACACATCACCTTTCTATGATGTGATTTTTAAAAAAGATACATGTATTGATGAGTACTTGAAATGAAGGCGTATTCTGACTGGCTCGGAAATACAATTGTGCAAGTTTATCTTTTGTTTTGGAGACAGAAATACTGTCTGTGATGCCTAGGTATAGAAGGCATAAAGACATTTGGATCCAGTTAAGGAATATTCACTGCTATATTGCTGCAATTGCACATTTAGGTAGATGTGGAAATGAGTTAGAAACAGTTGACAGGTATGAATATGCCAACTTAAATCATGTTTGCCAGCATCCATACGCATGCTTCCAATGTTACAATCTGAGGAGTTTATAAAAAAACCCTGTACATACAAGTGGTTAATTTTTAAGTACTTTGTCCAACTACCACTTTTTATTTTTCTTTTCTTTTTTTGGGGGGGAGGGCGGGGAGAAAGGACCGGAGGGCTGGAGGCTTATGGAAGGAGTTTACATTCTGATATAGGGGTATGCTTGAGCTGATATCTCCTGAGCACTGAGCTTTGTAATATGACTAATAGTACCATGATAATATTGTTAAAAGTTTATTACTGTTACAAAGTTAATTGAATATGCATGTATTTTTTTATATGTATGGAATGTTTGGGAAGACTGGTGTTAATCATAAATGACTGAGGTTTTCTTTGTCTTTTCATGTAGTTTTCCACTTCTAAGAATTTATCCTTCCAAGAAAATTTCTTCTGAGATGTTAAGCTAGTTTAGTTCATATTTTTCTTTTACCTGGAGCAGGCTTTCCCATGAGCTGGATCCAAAAAACCCACAAAAGATTCTGATGCTCAGATTTAGCCAAAACCCCATAAAGTAAATTTCATTCATAAACCTTTATGGAACATCTCTGTTAACATAGACAATTCATCTCCACTGCAGCAGTCAATAATAGAGCACTCTTCCTGAGTTTATGCTCCGATTAAATTAAGTTTAAACAAATTTTAAACTGGAATGCACTCTTATTACGGGGTGAGTAAAGGGCACTATTATTTTTCTCTACATTAGTAACGACATATTCTTGTCAGCTGTTACTCTTGACAATGACAACAGATGAAAAAGATAGACATTTGCAAGATATGGCAAAACTACAGCACACCATAAATGTTAATAGCTTTATTCATTTCAGATCTGGAATGTGACAAAATGACTCATGCTGGAGAACAGACTTCCTGGATCACAATGCGAGGTAGGAAATGAAATTAGAGATGGTTAACAGAAAGCATGTCAGCTCAGCATCCCACACCCACTCTTGAAACATTTGTCCAAAATTTGTCCCTCTCCTGAAGTTTGAAAGGACTTGTATAATTTTTTCATATTGTCTTTCATTTTCTGAACTCCTCATTTTTACCTGATGATTAAGGCCTGAATTACCTCTTCTGTTTCTCATGATAGCACTTTTAGACTGAACTGAAACAAGAGCCATAGAAATCTGCCCTGAAGGTTTGTTCTTGTGGCATTTCCTTCCCACATTTCAATACAATGAGACCCTAGCTTGGGAAATGCCACTCTGAACAAAAGCAATATGAATGCAAAACAGGCACCATGTAAGTGTATTTTGGCATGGAAATAGATTGATCATCTCTGCTTGAATCTGGTAGTGTCATCTTATCATCTAATGGACTAGATGATACCCTTTTTTTATATGCCATTATGTACTTATATTTATACTGTTAATATAGAATAAAATAGAACTATATATTTATATAAATTAACAACAAACTAAATACAAAATTTTAATATTATCAAAATAGTTTTTACTGTTGTCATCACAAGAATCTTTTAACACTGGATTTTTTTCACTCTGATTTAGCATTGAAGGACATTTTGAAAGATAAAGCTTCTCCATGGAGTGAAAAAAGTGAGTTCTCCTCTTTCTTACTAGTAACTCAAACTATTTTTTGTATGTGAAAGATGTGTCACTGAAGTCTGTTCATGTGACAAAGTTTAGCTTTCACATTTCTTTTCATCACTGTCATTATTTAAGTATCTTATAATATGTTGATATTCAAAAACAGATAACATGATCTTGGTTGAACTTTTCACTTCCAAAGGGTCATTCTCTCATTACAGATGAAGCATGGAAAATTCCTTTGAGGTATTCTTAGGAGAAGGTTTGGCCACAGAGTTAATTATAGGAAAATGCATTATTATAGGAGGGCTTTAAAACTAAACTCAAAAGACTAAATAATTACTTTATTCATAGGGCATGTTTCTCAATAAGGGCATGAAAAGAAAATATTCAAAGGCAAACAGCTATCCTTCTCCTAAGACAAAGACAACTATAAAGGATATAGCAGATGAGAGTAAGTACTATAACAGATAGACAGGATAATAAACACAATAAAAAGGTCAGTTTGGCACTGGAAACCATTAGGGGAGCTTTTCCCGAACAAGTACAACAGACAGTCAAAATGAGGTCTCTCCAAGGGGTAAAAAATCAGCATTCAATGAATCAGATTGTCCTATAACTGAGAAGTAGAAACAGTGTCCATACTCTTAGTCCATATACATGTAGGTGGCATGGCTGGATTTTTTCCAGAAATGTTCTGTTGCTTACCCCACTGCTGAGACAAAAAGGATGAATACAATGAGGTAAGTTTTTTTTAAAAAGTATTTATAAGAAATACGTTTGCGTATCTGGTGCCCTTCAAAAATGTATGGCGGTAATTCTGGTTTACCCTGGGATATTGGATTTCCCACAAAATGGCTATTACTGTCCCTTGACCCAGGCAGTGACATGATCACCTCACAATAGGCTGTGATGTCACACTGGTGGCTTTATAGAAAAGAACTTCCACTACTTCTTGCTTGGTTCTGTCTGCGTCGATGTAGAACAGACTCAGGATGGCAGATCCTAATATGGACAAGCACATTACATAAGCACAGTGCAAAAGTTATGTATGCTGTAGCAGTTTTTCATGCTGCTACTAGAAAGCAGTGAAGTTGAAGATTTTAAAGACTTTCTGATAAGCAGTGTGTCATAGATGAATGTACATGCTCCCATAAAAGGCAGTGGGAAAGATTTTAAATTATGTGATTAAGTAGTCATTCCTACCTACTCAGGAGAAAAAAAAAAGAGAAAATGTATTCTGTAACAACTAACAACTAATTTCTGATTTATGTGAATAGGATTCTTTTGAAGTATGTCAGCTTGATTGCTTAGGTAAAAGAACGATACTGTTGATTTATCAATATGAAGGTCCTTTAATACTAAAGTATGCCAACACGAGGAGCTGAAGGAAGTGATCTGGGGAGAGACACACACAATATTTTTAATACAAAAGAAGAATGACACCACAGTCTATAGTATTTTTTCCACTGAATATAACTTTGTTAAGTTGGGTTAGAAAATGACTCATGCAGTGTCAAGGACAGATAAGAAAATAGAGCTTATAAAAATAAAGATAAGGATAAAGCAAAAGAATATATCCATATTCACAGTTCATCATATTTAGATATGGTTTATTTTTATTGATTTAGACATGATTTAAGATGATTTCTGTTTTATTTTTTCAGTCAAATTTGGGATTAGCCTAGGGATAATCAGCCTTGCTACAGTGGTATGTTATCTGAGTGTGCCTGCGGTAATGATTAACAGCTGCACCATTAACAGTTGTATATCACTGTCCATCAGAAGTATATATAAAGAGTGGGAATCACCTTACCTTAGCTGTTTGAAATTTAGGTGTCTAGATTAGTCTCATTCACGCTCCTGTAGTCAATAAGCACTTTCAGAGGGTGAGTCACCGTATACTAATCTAGGGGTGAATGAATCATCCCTCAAAGTTGCCTCTTTCCCTCTTAAGAGCCATACTTTTCCTACCAAGAAAAAAAAAAAGCATCAACCATGCGGCCTTTTTTCTAATTCTAACTAATAAATGTATCTGAAATTTCAAACATAAGTTACTGCAAGAAACTGCTGCACATGGTCTATAGACTGAAAGAGTATTCATGTAAATTATGTGGCAGATAATATCAAATGACAAAGGTGTTGTGGAGGATTGTCATCAGTTGAGCAACCAGTTACAAACAGAATAACATTTGTTGAGCCATATACAAAACTATAGTATTATATAATTTTTAAATATGACTGTCGTTGATGCATAAAATAAAGCTGCAGCTTTTTCTTTCTTAGCTCTGTGACTGAGGTTTTAATTGGGGCTTCAAGGGGATAGTGGCTGCTTGCCAGTGGTAAATGCAATCATCCAGCTGTTCTGACAGTTAAAGACCTCAAGATGTAACAACAAAGGAGCTGGCAGACACTCAGTCTGCCTGCTAGAGACCAGTAAGAGTCCTAGCAAGCTGTTTAAGACTTTATTTAGTATGGCAGTCATTAACAGTCAGAGAAAAAAGGAAGAAGCACCATGCAACTGATTATCTAGAAATACACAAGTTTATACAGAATAAGGTGCTCCACTAAGCATGCCGTTGCCTTCATCTAACAACACTTTTTACTTTTTAATTTGTTTAAACTATTAAAAATTCTGAAACTATAAATATCTGTTTCATAGAATCATAAAATTGTTAGGGTTGGGAAGGACCTTCAAGATCATTGAGTTCCAACCCCTCTGACATGGGCAGGGACACCCTCCACTAGAGCAGGCTGCCCAGGGCCCCATCCAGCCTGGCCTTGAACACCTCCAGGGATGGGGCATCCACAGCTTCTCTGGGAAACCTATTCCAGTGTCTCACCACCCTCACAGGAAAAAATTTCTTCCTAATATCTAATCTAAATCTACCCTCTTCCAGCTTAAGGCTGTTACCCCTCATCCTATCACTTCACTCCCTGATAGAGTGCCTCCCCATCTCTCTTCTAGCCCTCTTATAGTACTGGAAGGCTGTTACAAGGTCTCCCCAGAGCCTTCTTTTCTTCAGGCCGAACAACCCCAACTCTCTCTGCCTCTACCCATATGGGAGGTGCTCCAGCTCTCTGACCATCTTCGTGGCCCTCCTCTGGACTCACTCCAACAGGTCCATGTCCTTCTCATGTTGGGGACCCCAGAGATGGACACAGTACTCCAGGTGGAGTCTCACGAGAGAGGAGTAGAGGGTGAGAATCACCTCTCTTGACCTGCTGGTCATGCGTCTTTTGATGCAGCCCAGGACACGGTTGGCTTTCTGGGCTGCAAGCGTACATTGCTAGGTCATGTTCAGCTTCTCATCAACCAGCACTCCCAAGTCTCTGTCCTCAGGGCTGCTCTCTATCCATTCTCCACCCAGCCTATATTTGTACTTGGGATTGTTCTGATCCATATGCAGGACCTTACAGTTGGCCTTGTTGAACTTCATGAGGTTTGCACCGGCCCACCTCTCTAGCCTGTCCACGTCCCTCTGGATGGCATCCCTTCCCTCCAGTGTGTCAACTGCGCCACATAACTTGGTGTCGTCAGCAAACTTGCTGAAGGTGCACTCAATCCCACTGTTCATGTTGCGGACAAAGATGTTAAACAACACCGGTCCCAGTACTGACCCCCATGGAATGCCACTTGTTACCTGTCTTCACTTGGACACCAAGCAGTTGACTACAACTCTTTGAGTGTGACCATCCATCCAATTCCTTATCCACCGAGTGGTCCATCTGTCAAATTCAAGCTCTCTCCAATTCAGAGACAAGGATGTTATCCTTGCATCCAGGTAGATTATGTCAGTTACCCTTGTCCAGCAATGTAATCCTGTCATAGAAGGCCACTAAATTTGTCAGGCATGATTTGCCCTTAGGGAAGCCATGTTGGCTTTCACCAGTCACCTCCTTATTTTCCATGTGCCTTAGCATAGTTTCCAGGAGATCTACTCCATGATCTTGCTGGGCACAGAGGTGAGACTGACTAGTCTGTAGTTCCCCAGGTCTTCCTTTTTTTCCCTTTTTGAAAATGGGGTCATTTTTCCCCTTTTGCATCCAGTGGGAACTTCACTGGACTACCACGACTTCTCAAATGTGATGGATAGCAGCTTAGCAACTTCTTATACCAGTTCCCTCAGGACACTTAGATGATGCATTTCATCAGATCCCATGGACTTGTGCACCTTCAGGTTACTTAGATGGTCTTGAATCTGATCTTCTCCTGTACTGGGCAGTTTTTCATTCTCCTCATCCCTGCTTTGGCTTCCACGACTTGGGCAGTGTGGCTTGAGCACTTGCCGGTGAAGCCTGAAGAAAAAAAGTCATTGAGTACCTCAGCCTTCTCCATATCCCAGGTAACCAGGTCTCCCATTGCCTTCCAGAGATGGCCCACATTTTCCTTAGTTTTCCTTTTATCACTGACAGATCTATTTGCCCTTGACATCCCTGGCCAGATTTAGCTCTATCGGGGTTTAAGGTTTCCTAAACTGATCCCTGGCTGCTCAGACAACTTCCCTGTATTCCTCACAGGCTACCTGTCCTTGCTTCCACCCTCTGTATTTGGTTTGATAGCACAGGATGGAAAAAGAAACCATTTAAGGAATGTGTTATGAAGATGTTGTATACAGCCATACCAAGACTGAGAAAAAAAACACCAAAAGATTACCAGTCATAACTGTATTCCCATCTCTTCAGCTCACCCACAATGGAAGAAACTGTGTTCTACTTTAAATAGAAGAGAAACTACCTCAGAAATATTCTTATAGTGGAACAGGGTAGGTTTTTTTATGATCTATTGATCACATTTTGACCTCAATTGCTCACTGGCACTATCATTAATTTCAGTAGCCTACATCAGTGAAAAGAAAGGTTGAACTGTACATTGTATTGTTCTGTGAGTAATAACATATAACTATCACTGTAGGAAGATCTTATTTTACTTAGCGCTTTTTTTTAATATGCTGAAAGAGAACTAACAGGTTCACTTTTGTAAGGTCAGTGAGAAACAGAGTGACCATGGTTTCAATAGTCAATCACACATCAAATCTTAAAGAAAAGAGCTATTTTAAACTATTTTAGGTTCATTTATACCTTTTAGATTTATTGGGTAGCTTTGTAATATTTTGCAGTAGGCTCAGAAGTAAGACTTTATGAACAGTAAAGAGTCTGTTGTATTGTAAGAAAATGTTGAACAATTAATAACAAACTGTCTCAAGATATTTAATCTCTGAGGTGTTTATCTTGTCAGCCATCCACCACAACTAGGGCTTCTTTCAAAGCCCCAGTACTTTCATCTCTGGCTTATTTGAGCATTACAGATCAGTTGCAGGGGAAGAGATTTCCCTACTACTTTGGGCCTTTTTTCTATCAGCAAGCTAGAAGACCCTGCATTCTGACGAGCTGTCTGCGTTTACATCCTGTGGAAAAAAAAAATCAGCTAAAATTATATGATAAAAATTAAAATGAAGATAGCTTAAAATACAATATAATTGAGTTAACATGCCAGTTAGCTCACCAGTTGTTTCTTGACTTACTGATAGAAAAGCTTTGAAAAATCTAATTCCTTCTCTGGTGGGAGCTTGCTCCAGGAAGTAATTTTGAGAGAAACTTTAGCAATTTGACAGCACCACCTCTACTTTAGCTGAGCTACTAATTGTTATTAATTGGAAACTGATTGGTATTAATAGGGAAACTACCACTGATGCCTCTTTTAGCAATAACAGAAATAATTCGGTCTTCAAGCTCATCACTATTCTGGGGTCCCTTTTGCCTTGTGTTAACTCATTAGTAAGTAGGCTGCAAGGTCGCACAATGGTAACATCATCCATCTTGTTTGCAAATAGTCAAGAATCCTGTCAGTGCACAACAAATACCAAATAAATCATAATAACAGCCCATATCAGCCCCAAGAGATATATACTAGAAAACTTCTGTGACTTTTCTCTTACACATTTTGCATCCCATGAAAATGGAGATTCATGTGAGAGCAACGACGTGTAATTTGATGGGGATCTCAGAGCATGAAATCTTTTTTTCCTGTGATGCAAATTATTCTAATAGTATCCAAAAAAGTAACACAGCAAAGGCCTAAATTATTTTTTTTGATAGGTCCCACGTGGCGAAGGCCATTATAAACAGCTATAGATCTAAATAGCCTTAACAGTACAGCTCCAGACGGCATCAATTAGAGAATAACTGCTGGACTTGAGATGCCTCAGGGAGTTGCTGGGGAAGGTCCCTGTTCCATTGTCAAGATACATTTAAGAGTGCTCTAAACCTTATGTGGACTATGAGGTCATGTATGATCCTAGACTCCAAGACAGGAACCACTCTTTTAATGGAGGAAAAAAAAAACACAAAGAAACAAACAAAACCCCTGCTAGTTTCAGAAAACCACAGATTTTCTTTTTCTTGTACAATTTTGATCATGCTTTACACAGTGGAATGATCTAGACTGGTATCATTTACCAGAAACTTTAAGACAAAAGTTTAAATTAAGCCTTTACTGCTGTTGCTCTTTCAATCAAGACAGCAATGGAAAGATGTGGATTTGTTGCATAAACATATCAGCAGGCTCTTTCCTTCTCTTTTGTAGGAAATGCAGCATGGTTCAGCTTTCGATGTGCAGATGCTGACATGATGCAGCTGAAAAAACTCATGAATTTATGAATATGAAAACCTGGTTTCTTTAGATTCCTTGACCAAATAATAAATCTTCATTTTGGTAATCAGCTCATTTATTACCTAATCTAAAATATTCTAAGTGGTATTGTTTGTTTATGTTTTAAAGCAAACAAACATGATGACCTGAGGAAGAATTTACTCATGTATAAAACCAGAGCAATGCACAACAATTATACTCTTCCAGAGGGTTCTGCAGTACAGGGTAAAGTAAAATCTGTCTTGAAAGCAGTATTATATTAATACAGTAAGATTTCAGAATTATATTCATAAGAGTTACATGGTGCTCTGTTAGGACCACACATGAAAAAGACATAGGTGGACAATCTCTTCAGAGAAGAGGGGGACCCTAAGAGGAGTCATTTGTTATTTGGGAGAAAGGTTGATAATAAATCATCACCAGAACTTTTCATTTATGTAAAATTATAATCTTAAATCATAAAAGGAGTACAGAACTACAGCTGCATTTGGGAGAATGACTGAACAAATCCAACTGCAGGAAGTGCAGTAAAATTTATTCTGGACTGAGAAGGAGAAACTCATGTTACAAGTAGTCTCTTCTGTAGAGCAGGAGCTGGCTAGTGGCAGCAATTTGCATAGGAGCATTTTTCTCTTCTGCTTGGTCTCATCTGGGAGTCTGGCTCCCCCTCTGAAGAAACAGCAGGGAGTGGAATTTAGCCCATGGATATCTCCTACCATAACTCCACTCTGACAAGTCCTAAGCACATGCTGGCTCTCTCTGGCTGGTTCACTTAGACTTGGTTTATTTGCAGGTTACACCTTGTTGCTCGGGGGTACCAATCTAAGAGCAGATGTAGCCCAGGACAAGTAGGAAGGAATCAAGTCCTGCATGAAATGTATAAATTCATAGGCATAAGTCTCCCTTTGTTCCTCCCTTCCTTCTCTTCAGCAATTTTTTGTTACTGTACTTTTTCTTTATGAAGTCAAAGAGACTATATTGGCCAAATCCTAGTTTTATTATAAAACAGGATCACTTTCAGACAACCCTTTTAGTTTTATGGGACTAGAGACTGATTTCCCATTTACTGAAATCTAGAAGTAACTTCTTCAAATAAAGCAGTTCTGAGATGGACTTTCATCTTTTTATCTGCGGCAGTCTTCCTTCTGCAAAACAAATGTCTTTTCTGAACAGAAACTGCCAATCAGGATCAATTGTCTTTCAGTTTTACAACAGTGACAAATGATTTTTGGATCTATGACTCATTTTACCCCAACCCAGTCAGGATTCTTCCAAGCTATGTAATCAGTAGGATAGACCCAGCTGTGTCAAATCATACCCATCTGTTTGAACATATGTAAAACAAAAATACTCTTGACACAACATACCAGAAGCTTTAAGCAAATAAATAAATAAAAAATCTGAGCTCTCTTGACCAAAAGTTTTCTCATATTGAAACAAAAAATATTAAAAGAGAAACTATAGTAGAACATCTTCTGTGACTCCAAAGGAAAAGTCTTAGAGAGCAATGCTTGAAGTGCAGCACAGGAAGAATTTACACACCACGGTCCATGACAGCAATCTGCAGGAACTGCTTGGGTAGCAGAGGGCCAAGGGCCTCAGCAGAGGGCTTCAGTTTTCAGCTATAAAACTTATTAAGTGCCTGAAGTTCTGCTCTGAGCACTTCTAGAGAGGTTAGATGTGTCCTAGAAACTTTCCCTTGCCTAAGCTGCAAGAGACTAAGAAACTCGGCATCCCTGAAAATTGTGCCACAGTCTATGCAGGATGTTCACAATGACCCAGACATTGATCAGAGACTCACCATGTAACTGTGGTGGTTTAGCAATACTCACAGGAACTCCTTTGCAGCTAACAAAAGAAACAATATTTCCACTTCCCTACTTTTGAAGTAAAAGAATAATCCTTAATTTCTACTGCCAAATCATTACCTTGCATTCATGTATATCCTTCAGGTGCTCATATACAGTCTTTGTTAAATGATACTGGAACTAAAATACTTCTTTCTTTCATGTAAACACTTAATAGATATCTCTTTCCAACTTACATACTTCCATTTAATTTTGTTATTAATATTATGCACTTGTTACCCTCCCAAATAAATGAAATCTCCATATAATGAGAATGGTATGAAGATGATCCAGTGCTGCAGGCTGTTAATATTCAGTTCCAAATTAATAGGACCATTACCAATTAGATTAGCTGACCTGCTGGTGTGAGTTACACTTGCCTAGGTGGTCCCCCTTGAGCACTAGTTTTCTGAATGGCAGTGGACATCCTTGTACTCCTGTTGAAAGTCTGAATAATAAGAGTACCCACTATAATAACCTTTAAGATAATGAATAGACTGTTTCAGCTTCCAGCCTTGTCCTTATGTGATCAATCAGGCATGAATGGCAAAAAAGTTACTTGGAGACGAAAATAAATTAACATATTGTAGCAGGTCATTAAAGAGGATGCTTCAGTATTCTGTTAATCCTGTTTAGCCCCTCCTGTTTTCCTTGCTTGCCAGCTACAGAATTACTGGAGCCTATTTATACAAGACAAGGAAGCATTAATTTATGATTGAGTGTGTGTTCATCAGTTACTGTACAAATACGAAAAGTGCCAGGGCACAAGGCATAGCCATCAGGAATTAATAACAAAAGATAATCTGTAACTGCCCTTGTCTGTGTGTTCACTTGCAATGTGCGTTGAGAAGTTATTTCAGGAGTCATCAAACACATTTAAAGCTCATTATACGCATGGACCAGGTTTGGGTTATAACTATTTGTGAAACAATAGTATTGCTCATATATTGATTTTTTTTTTCAGATATCCCTTTTAATCTGAGGCAACCCCAAATAAAAACTGAATTTTTAAAAATTGCTATAAAGGTCCCTTTGAAATAGGCTTAGATACGTGGGCACTACAGCCTAGTGATCAGGACATTAAGACAGGGAGTAAGGAAAAAAATCCTATCTCCAGTGAGGGGGTGTGCATTAACTCAGGCTCAAGACATGCTAAAGAGTTATGGGACTTTCATGTCAAAACTGGCTTGTGCTAAACCATCACAANACAGAATTACTGGAGCCGATTTATACAAGACTAGGAATCATTAATTTATGATTGAGTGTGTGTTCATCAGTTACTGTACAAATACGAAAAGTGCCAGGGCACAAGGCATAGCCATCAGGAATTAATAACAAAAGATAATCTGTAACTGCCCTTGTCTGTGTGTTCACTTGCAATGTGCGTTGAGAAGTTATTTCAGGAGTCATCAAACACATTTAAAGCTCATACGCATGGACCAGGTTTGGGTTATAACTATTTGTGAAACAATAGTATTGCTCATATATTGATTTTTTTTTTCAGATATCCCTTTTAATCTGAGGCAACCCCAAATAAAAACTGAATTTTTAAAAATTGCTATAAAGGTCCCTTTGAAATAGGCTTAGATACGTGGGCACTACAGCCTAGTGATCAGGACATTAAGACAGGGAGTAAGGAAAAAAATCCTATCTCCAGTGAGGGGGTGTGCATTAACTCAGGCTCAAGACATGCTAAAGAGTTATGGGACTTTCATGTCAAAACTGGCTTGTGCTAAACCATCACAAAGGAGACAAGGTATTTACGCACCTGGTCCTGCTGTCAATCCTTTATTCAATCTAGCCCTTCATCTCTCAATGCTTTTTTTTTCTTTTCCTCTTCTGTATAATAGGGATTGTACCTCTTTTGAGAAGTATCTTGAGTGCTACTGGTGATAGGAGCTGTGTAAAAGCTGAGTGAAGTAAAATCAGGTCTTTGCATTTTTGTTCTCTAAAGAGAATACGATAGGAACTTTATTGGAAACATTTTGGAGGATATATCTTATAGCAGGAAAAACTAACATCATAATAATGAGTTGCTGGAGTTCCAAAGGGTCTTGAACGTTTAAAAATAGCACACCAGTAACAGCATTTTTTCAAATTTCCTTTAAAATGGCCTGGCTACAAAAGGAAAAGGCAGAAAATAATTCATTAAATTTTAGAAAAGGTTCACATGGTGATCTGGGGACTACTGATCAGACAAATTAGTGGAATACATAATGCAGAAGACAGGCAGTAAGTACACGGATAAATGTGGTATCACTGAGAAAAATCAATATGAATTTTGTAGAGAGAGCTTTGTTCTTGCTCATCCTTTAAAGAATCAATAATCAGTTGCTATTGTATACTTGTGTTTCAAATAGCTTTCCACAGCCCATCAAAGAAATTCAATCATTCTTTCTTTCTAAGACTTTCTCATGATCCAATAAATACTCAAAAATAGGAAAGAAAGGGTAGCAATAAATATTCAGATTTGTCAGTACAGGGAAAACACTCTTGGAATCTCATAAAGATCTATGCTAGGCCCTGTATTGCTACATACATACATATACACGTTATCTGGAGAAAGACCAGAGTGTGACATGGCAAAGTTTGTTGATGGTACTGAGGGTACACAGGCTGCAAAAGTTGATAATACAACTGTCAGTAAACTCTCAATACTGAGTTACTGGGTGTGCTAAAATTCAGTAGTAGAGACTACTAAGTGTGGACAAAGTCAAAAATGTTAATAGCCACATACAAGGTGATTTTACCTTTGCAGTGAGATGTTCTAAACTATTATCTCTGAGGAAAGAGATTTCAGAAGTCTAGCAACTGGATGTTCACAAGCCAGTGACTGTTGGACTGGCAGAAGAAGGAAGATTGCTTAGAGTCCCACATAGAAATTGATTACTGGTTGTTACTGGAGACATGCTGCTGGAGGATGCTGCAAAGTTGTATAAAGTGGTTCTTCTGCACCACTAAGACCATTCTTATGCTCTTAGTATTACTATTAATTTCTCAACTGGTAGAAGCTGTAGTCAAACTCTCTGTTCTTTTTTCAGGTTAGCAATGCCCCACTGTAGCTGTCTCATGTGAAAAGGTAAGTTCTGAGCCTTAAAGGAAGTGCAAGTATGTGCTGTTTGTCCCCAGTAATGACATCAAATGCTCTTCATTTGAAGCTACAGGATAAATCTCACCAGAAAAGACCTGTAATTGCTCCCTCATAAGTTTGCTTTTAAAATCCAGTACAGTATTAAACATTCCATAGTTTATTCCAGTGCAAATGATATTCTTCTAAACTGCAAATGAAGTCCTTCAGGTTATATTTAAACAGAGTGCAAAAATGTATACTCTCTCTTTCCTCCTTTCTGTTTCTTATGGATAATTCTAAACCAGCTGAACTTGAAATTCGTTACATGAATAGCACCACAGAGAAAGAATCACATGATTTTTAAATTAAGTAAATTAAATGGTTATTCATTAGTGATGAATTTTGCAAATCTGTAACAAGTATTCCCCTCAATTTTTAAGATATATTGACTAGGTCACTAGGAACTTCTGCAAGTTATTTAGCATACTAGATAAATTAAATTTACCGTCCAAATTGTGCAACATAATAATTATGGAATGACATGACTGCATTTTCCTCTCTTACATTTTTTTTTCTTTTAATTAGAAAAATTAAGTTCTGAAACACCCATTCAGGAAAACAGTAAATCACATATTTAACTGTGATACAATTTATTTATTGAGATGTGTGTTTGTTGTTACTATGGCCTTGCATACTTTGCTGAAGCAGAGCCTTAATGAATAAAGCAGAAATTCTAATGAGGTCAACCAAAAATAGCAAAGGCCCTAATAAACTGGATTTTGTGCAGCTCTGTCTTCCCTTCCATCTTTATTGATTAGAGCTGGCCGGCTGACTCCACCTGTTCAGCATCCACTGCAGGACTGGAGCAAAAATCAGGCTACAAGAATAAAGGTTTGCATTTAAAATGTAATTTGCTTGCTTTGTACATATATATTCTGATACCCCTGTTATAGCTGCTAATGTTCTGCATCTGCAATACAAACAAAATATCTGTGAAAATAACCCTAACTTTTTTGCCTGGTAACTTTTCCAGCTTATTCACTGAGATAGTCAGGAAGGGGCAATATGCTATGATGTTGCACTTGTTGTAAAGGGTCTGGTTGTAAAACGCAGGGAAACTGGCTCCCTTGGCACCATTCCAGGGCTGGGAAAGGTTAGGATTATTTTAAGACAGCTCTACATATGGAGAAATACTGACTTTCTCCTTCCAGAATGTCTACATTCTCAATTAATTTATATTTAAGCTGTCAAACTCATTATTGAACTACTGTCAATTTTTTTTATATGGTGTTTGCATTGCTTTTATTTTGATAATGAAAAAAGATACCTTGCAGAAACAATTCTCATTCTGCCATGGAGGACAGGAAACAATAAGTCTGTTCTTAATTATTTTGACTATTGAGAAAAATACCTCAGAATCCAAAAAAAAAAAGTGAGATTGATATGCTAAAAACATTGCCAACACACTTCATCCCTCAAAAATTAATATTGTTTTCTTTTTGCTCTTTCATCATAATTCAATTAAAATCATTTTTCCTTATCAAGCTGAAATAAAACATTTAGACATGTTAGGACAACATTCCTAGACTTCAAATGGCAAAGCAGAACATCAGTCAGACACAAACATGCCATGCAAGTCACTTCACCCCTGGGTCAGTATTTCTCTTGTGTCCAGGCAGATGTGGACCCCAAAAGCTGACTTGAGAGCTGAGGGCTCCATACTGCTCTAGCTCCACATCGCAGCCAGTGCAACGCTGTTAGTGCAAGTCACCTGTAGCAAGGCAGGAGCTGCATCCAGCTCACTGTCCCAAGCTGTATGAATAAAGACTGTCCAGATGAACAGCAGTATGGAACACATTTCTAATTCTAATTATGTCAGGGGTTTTTTTTTTCCTACTACTCTAGACGACTTTGATCCTTTCTTTTACAGGGGAAAAGGGAAGGGCATAACAAGGTGTATTCATGGTATTGTAACTTTGAATTTCATTCCTACAAAGACTTAGGAACCTGTTTAATTTTCTTATGTTTGGACAGATCCTCTATTGCTGCAAATTTACCTTGCTACACTGAAGTGATTTGCCAACTCCACCTGTGAAATACCTGCCTTTCATACTAATTATTTTAATTTCATGGACCTGGACACGTTTAATTATTTGAGAGAGCCACATCTCTAAATTTTGCACAGAAGTGTTTCATCTCCTGATCTTCACTTTTGTTTTCTTATATTCTATTTTCTTGTTCTTTTCCCAGAGGAATTATGTTTGCTAGTTTTACATTAATTCACATATTAGATGGATGCATTTAAAAACATTTCTGTTTCCAAAAAGTATATCAACCCGAACGTAAGAAATTGTTTTCTTTTGTTTGTTGCTTCTCTGTCACAAACCGAGGTTGAAGGTTTAAGCTCTCATCATGAGCAAAAATGATGTTCCAGACACCAATTCGCTAAATGGTCCCCTACACCCCGAGGTCTCCTTGTGCATATCCTCTCAATTTGTGAGTAATCTTGACAGATTAACATGAAGACTGTCGATCCCTTTGCCCTTCTGTCTGATGGGTCTGCAACAGCCTCCCTCCTCACTGAGGCAGCTTTGGGAAGGTGTACGGGGTGCTGAGGCACCAGATGCCAGGCACAGAGGGGAAGGTGCCTAGTGCCTGCTCTGACACAGTGAAAGCAAGTTGTCTGTGGGATGGCATCTGTCACTGCCATTTGTTTGGTTGTGGATAAGCTTATGGCCGCTGGGGTAGAGAGAATATGGGTCATAAAATGAGTTAAGCATGAGCCTGTGAAAGCATGGAGCAGAGAGAGAGAGAAAGAAAGTTGTATGTTTTTATTTTTATTCCTTGGAAAGAGACATTGACTTTAACTTCAAAGTTGTATTACTTCCAGGCCAACTTGTATGATTTCCTTATATTTTTAAAAATTACTGAATAATTCCTAGGGCTCGTTGAAAAGAAACAAACAAAAACCAAACAAATAAAAACCAAACACCCACAACAGAACCCCCCCCCCCATACATCAAGAGAACAATTTTATGACAAAAAATATTGTTTTGTCTAAATGGAAATGCTTTGTCAGACGAGATTTTAGGATCTTATGACTTTCAGAACAATTAATTTTTACTTTCTTGTCTGAAACTTTCTCTTTTCATCCCAGTAACGTCAAAATATTTCACCCTGCTATTGCTAAAATGTTTCTTTTGGTATATTATAATGTTTTGTCACTATGAAATGCCTCTGAATGGTCGCTAAGGAAAACATTTTGGCAATGTTACAGTGCTTTCATACCAACACATTTTAAGCTTTCTATTGCATGAAGTGATTAGAGAGCTGCATTTTTTAGCACAGTTCAATATAAAACTGGTAAAATTTTAGAATTTCCCATCAGGTTTAATAAGTATGTGAAATTATAATTCAAATAAATCAATAATGTTTGAGCAGATTTGTGGTGGGGTTCTTTCTTCCTTTCTTTGTCTCTTTTTGTTTTGTGGAGTGGATCCTACAATGATTTGGTTTTTTTACATACTTATTTTAGGCACTTCTGTTAATTTTATGGCAACTAATAAATATAAACAAAGTGTATGTTTACGACAGTAGTAGTAAACATAAATACTCTTCTTTTTTTTTTTCACAGCATGGAACTGTTTGAGAAAACTGTTGTGAAATGGGTAAAGCAAATCAAATGACATAATTATTTAATACCAGTGCTGATTTCAGGGACACTCAGTGTGAGAGGTAGTAGTGAGCAGAAATGTAGTAGGGAGACAGTCACCTCATGAATATGGAGTTTACTGTAAACACTGCTCGGTGTGGTTTATATTCTTCTTCAGTTCATCTTCCCATTACTACTCTACTCTTTTGATTAGTCCAGAAAATAGACTTGGACTTTGCATTTGCTACTGTCCACTCTATGCATAAACACATTTGCAGAGTGAGAATTTAGCTGCCAATTTCCTCACCAGGAATACATAAAACTGTTGTAATATAACATTTCTTAGCTAAAGGGATATTAGATGAAGAACAAAATATTATAGAGTTGAATAAATGGTACTAACAAGTTGAAATGATAATTCTTTCAGTTCTAAAAGTTGCATTGACTGCTGAATTTAATCTACCCTCCCTTGGCCCAGCTATGGTGTAACTGTTACCATTGGAAAGGGTGATGTCTTCCTGTTAACAATTTCATTTTTATCAACCCCATTCCTATGCTGCATATTTTTTTTTGCAGCCGTGATGATGAATTACATGAATTGTAGCTGACAGGCTGAACTACATAACACGTAAAGTATTTATAGGTTCAAAGTTTTACTCATTTTATTAACATCCAAAAAGAAAAACTTCTGTATATCAAAGAATAGCATTACAAAATAGATGTCAGGGGCTGTCATTTCCTAACTCCTTAGCAGACTCTGCAAGGAACTAACCTGGGAAAATGGTGGTTTAGTACCAATCTTTCCCATATAAAACAGCAAGATGATATTCAGAGACATTTTAATTTCCAGGTCCATGACAACTTCCTAAGTTCCAGCAAAAATCAGTGACAGGAATGAAGAAAAATACCAGCATATATATGTATTGTGAGATCACCTTACGCATGAACATGCACGTGTTCTGTGCTTACTTCATTGCAGCAAGACAAAAAATAGGTATAAATAAACTATTTCATTTTACTTTCTGTTTGCAAAGCCAATTGCTGTAGGCATGAGGGAAGATCGGTTACATATTTCCCAAGTTGCTCATTGCTCTTTCTTTGAATTTCTGCTAACACTTGCATGTGCATTATGCATCTGGCATCAGACTCTGAGCCTTGCGTGATTTTAGCTTGAAGCCTTCTGGTGCAACAGAGTTACTTATTTGCAGTGCTAGCTCTGAAAAGATGATCATGTTGGACAAGCTGCTCCTTGTGCAGGCCATATCAGCATTGCTTTGTTAGATCTTTTGCAGTGTAGGCAGCCACCTCCAGGGTACAATGCACCCTGACTCCTCCATCTTCAGAGAAATGCGCTTACAACCTACGGCAGTCTTTCTTTAACAGCCCATTGAAAAGTCTGGGAGAAAATTGGAGATTTCCTGGTGAGGAAGAAGCCTTCCTCTGGGCATAGCAACCTTTCTGACAGAGATACAGCAGGAGATTGCACAGTGCCTGTGAAACACAGCCCTCAAGGTGTGTGGACCTGGCTGTCATTCTACATGGAGCTGGACGGGCACTCTGCCTGGCCACAGGTGTGCCAAACGCACCCTGGGGCAGATGCTGGATGCAGATGGTTTGCCTTTGCAGCAGCAGGACTGTGCGTGTTTGGTTGGGGCATAGCAGCAGAGCAAGGTCGGTCAGGACAGTGAGCCTCGCACACGTAATGTCTTGGAGAGGGCTGGAGAAGGTCAGGTGGAGGCCAGTACTATACACTTCTGATCCTCTGCCCTTTGGTCTAGCCTGTGAGATGAGCATGTCAGATTTTTTCTGCAAATTTGTCTGTAACTACCCAATACCATGCATGTAGGAGCTTAATCCAAAAACCCTTTAACACGATCGGCCATTTACATGTTGTCAGGTCCTGAGGGCACCCCCAGCCCTGACTGCCCCTGCCCAATCCCCTGGGGCTCCCCACACCTGCCCAGGGCCCAGGACTTCACACCAGCCTCCCGAGGCTGTCAGCCCCTGCCCAGCAATGCTGCAGCAGGGCTGGCCTACAGCTCCCCACAGGCCTGGCCTGCCTGGCCGTGGACCCGTGGGCCCACATCCTGGCCTTGGCCGTCTGTGACCCAGAGAGGTGCCCAGTGCCTGGGCTGAGGCTGCCCTGGTGTCCCTGGCTGCTCTGCTCCTGGCTGGGGCAGTGGGACAGGCCCGGACTGCCAGGCCTTGCCCTGACACCCCCGTGGGGAGCCCCCGCGGTCCCGGCCCCAGGTCCCAAGGGAGCTGCCTCGCTCTTGCTGCACCCTGAGATATACAAGAACAGTTAACTGAGTGTATAAAATTAGGTTTGTTCTGAAGTGTTAAAGGACCATGGCCATGCTGAGTGATTCATATGTAAATTGTTTCTGACTGCGCGCATTAATTTTGGTGGCAGAATACACCAGTGCTTTGCAGAGATACAACTGTACCTGGGTTTCCTTTAGTATTTAAAATATAAGAAATTGGATTCAATGTACCAGGCACATATCTTCCTGATAAACATTTGAAAGTGTAAAATACTGTCTATAGTGTTAGGAGCAGAAAAATATATTATTGAGTTAATATATAAGTTGTCCAGGCTTGTTAATATATTTTAATAATGAACAATCTGACTAAAAGCTTCATTTTAACTCTGCAGGTAGTTGAAGAATTTCACAAGAAAAGAATGACCTCTTACTGTGTTTTTCCTTCATTTCAGTCGAGATTAAATATTCAAATGCTTCTTTCTAACTTCCCCAATCCTTTTTAGTCATCAGCCCTTCAATCTAAATGCAATTATTTAAAACATTTTGGTGGAAATACGTCTACAATCATAATGATTTATCAGAGCGGTTGCTTCACAGTTGACAGGTCAATCTATAGATACAGTAGAGGATGACAATAATTAAAAAGCCCTTGACAAAATGTCATTCAAAATAGGTTCTTGTTGTGTATACTTGGAATGTGAATTTAGTGCTTGCTGAAAATCCCTGACAGTCAGTCCGGGAAGATGAAGTCTGACTTTCTCCACAGAGAAGCACTTGATTGCAGAAACTCCAAGTGGAGCCTTGCTCCAAGACTAGTTTTAAAAGACGCATGTATTTAGTCTCCACAGATACACAGTAGTCCTTGGATTTGCTAGGAGAACCAATATGAGAGTCAATTAGTTCCCGTTTATGCTGTGGCTCCGTAAAGTGCAAACATGACTTGCTTTAATTGGATTGTGGCTGCACACGAATTTCACACAGACAAATGAACAATCATGTATTGGTAATGATTATTAGCTGCTGCTGAGATAGGCTAGATTTGTACCAGAGATCTGAAAAGTCTTTGAAAAACCTTGCTAATTAACCTCACGTTAAAAAGGCCTCTGTACAAATTCATGCGAACCTGAACTGGAAAATACAAATTTAACAATGGAAAATTAGACGAGTGCAGTTCCTCTACTCCTTTTCCTTTTCAGAAGTTTAACCATTTAAAAAAATACCATGCATGTGTTATGCTCCATTCTCAAGCTGCAGCCCATCCAGATTGTCCAAAAAGTTTTACTCAGCTCTGAGCTTTTTGTTTCTTTAACAGCAATTTCATAAGGCCCAAAGGATCAAGTTCATTAACATCCATAGAATGACATTTTTCTTTTTAGGCAGTAGTGCTTATAAAAATAAACTAAGTGCAATTTTTCCAACAAGGACATGCTGAAACAGAAGTGCTTGATCACTGGCTTTTTTTTGCAACCTTTTGCAGATTTATCTGGAAACCAGTACTATACCTAACATAATGCTGGGTCATTTTGATAAATGCTTGTGAATTTTCTGCTTCAAGTGTATGATGCTTAGATCAAGACTTTATATTTCCTTTTGTGTTCAAATGTTCATTATAGAAATTCACTATTGAGGTTTTTACAGGACAACTATCTGTTTTTTCTATCCTTACTCACATTCCTAAAGTTAAATAAGTGAATTTACACATGTGGAAGACTAAGAAAACGAGGAGTGAAACTCTAACTTGAACTTTTAAGGAATATTCAGATCAGAAACTCAATTTGTCAGCCACATGCATTTTAATTTTCCCTTTTCCTTTTCTCCCCTTACATTTTTTGCGCAATGTCCCAAGACTTCCTTCTCTGTTGATTTTTTGACTGAAGAAAAAACATTATTCTAGGCATGAAGAACAAACCATTACCTGCGCATATAATCACACATATGGCACACATAGAGATCCAGTTCTCTGTAGCCCCAGCAGATGTGCCTGAACAAAAATGAATGATGGGTTTAAAACAAGATCAAATGTACCTTGCATTAAAACCAATAAGACTTTTGTCGTAAACTTTAAGGGAAATCAGGAATATTTATTCCAGAAAGTGCAACACTGCTATACCAAAAAAAGAAAAAAAAAAAAAAAAGAAAAAGAGCACTGCTTGTAGTTTTAACCAACTACTACAATGCTATTGAGAAGACTAGAATATGGGAGAGAAGAAAACATTCCTTCAGTCTGGTGAAGTCCTAATTTGGGTAATGATGAATGCTCTCTGGAAATAAAACACTTCATGCATGAACTGGACATCACTTTGATTTGATAGGCAGTTTTGTGCAAATGTAGATATATTTATACTAGATTATTTGTAATGGGTTATAATACTAATAATAATAATGTAAAGACTTGGTGAAGAATACTTAAAAAATGTTAAATGGACTATTTCATTGAAGTCGGCATTGTAGGCACAGCAGTGTTGAATTCAGATTATTGTGACAACCTGATTTGGTCCACAAAAGTTTCCAACAGGCTTTCTGAAAGAGAAAATTCCAAATACTCTGGCTTTGGGAAAAGGTCTCTAATGGTCCCTAATTCTTATAAATTAGAAATGAGAACTAGGCACCTAAATATCTTTGAGGATAGGGACCTAAATATTTAAGCATTTATTGCATATGAGAGTATAAGCCAAAAGACGCCTAATGATAGCTATGAAAATGTAATTAGGCACTACTTCACAGAGAGTGCTTAAGTCTATGCATGAGGCAATGCTGATTGCCTTTGTAAATATGGTTAGGAGTGCTGTAACTGAAAGGTTGTTTTGTAACTTTTTTAATAGAAGGCCTTTAACACAGGATACATCATGGCGCAATAAATAATTCCTTTGGGCATTTATTTTTATTTAGTTTCAGCTACTCAAAGGACTTTTTATTAAAGATTCAACATACATTTTCCTCCAGAATTAAGTACACTAAAAATCAAATCTAAAGTAAGCATTTCATGGCACTGCTTTATATGTATAGCTTTATAATAAATCTTCAGTTTTGCAACCACCATAGCAGCAAAAAATGCAGAAAAAAAAGGCATAACACTATCCATCACAAGTACAATTTCATGAGGAAGCCCGTGACAAGACTTTGTGCAGTTTGCACCACCATTTGTGTTCACAGGAGGTATGCAGGTCACCAATTTAGTAAATACTTATCAGTAAATAAGCTTTCAGGTTTTTCACTGTATTTAGAGTGCTAACTTTCTGTTTTGCTTGAATAGATTACAAAACTATTTCTAAGATGAAAAACAAGTTTTTTAATCAGCTGTGACAAAAAACTATATGCAGTCTTGAAATAGCAGTTATGAAAGATGGAAAGAAATTACCTCTTTATTTTCAGTACCAGTAGAGTCTCAATTTCCATTTATAACGTGATTCTTATTAGATGAGGGGGTTGCCATAAATTAGTTAGATCAGATGAAGTCTGTAACACAGCCACAAATCCTTTTTGCTTCAAAGCAATCATTTAAAAGCATAAATTATCACAAGGAAAGCTTTTATGTATTTTTTCTGACTGATTGTTTATTCATTTTGATTTATAAAATAATTAAAAGATTATGTGAGTATCAGAATCCTACATAGCCACAGAACTGGTTTTAATATGGGATGGGTTATGCACCATGGGCAGAATAAATAATGACAACTTTTGTTTTCCAAGGGAGAGAGTGTTTTTCTAGACTGTGTTTTGACTTTTACTCACTTACTTAGCTTAATCAAGCTGCAGAAAAAGTTCTGAAGTAACCCAAATGGCCTTGCAAAACCAGAATGTAATGTAAAACATTGGAAAAGGCATGCATGATTTTGTAGAATTAAAAAAAAAAATTAATCCAGAATGTTATATTTTCTCCTAAATTTTTGGACCTTTCTTCACAAGGAATACAATTACCAACCTGAAAGTCAGGACTTTTTCCCATATAAGCTTTTTGGTCACATTTTAATATTTATTATGTTGCATATACTAATGAAAATGGTGGATAAATTCTAATTTTGATAAAGCAAATGCTTCTCCAACTTGTAGCTGATAATAAGCAGCCACCTCAACATGGCTAGCAACAGTCTGCCTTTGAGCATGCCACTAAAAAAAAATCAGTATATTTAAGTGGAATCAAAGAATAGGTATGTCTCTAAGGACAGATAATCTGTCATCCATAACAGCTAACCTCAGACTCTGAGTATATCTTATAGTCATTATTAAGCCAGTAGTTTGCTGAAATGGGCTTTTAGTAATCTTCAAATATGGCATTAAAATATATTGTTCATTCTAAAACGTAACATCTAATTCAAGGCTTCCTTAGTATTTGAATTATCGAGCTCCAGTTTTTGACAAACTATTTAATTAGTTTTAATAGCATACACTAAAAACACAGGATGTTTTCCATGGGTAAACTAAGTGAAACTTGCTTTCTGAAACAAGATTGGACTAGCAAGAATTGCCAGTTAGTGTTTAGCATCATGGATCCTGAACATATTATCTTTATTCTTAAGTAACAAATAAAGCACATGCTACATACAAATATATATACACACATACATACATATAAGTACATGCACATGCACGCCAAATATTATGTATGCCCAAAGAGCAAGATTTTCAAAGTTACATGTTAAACATCAGCTATCAAATCCAGCAGATTTTTTTTTTTTTTTAATACAGAGTATGTTCTTAAATTTTGGAAACAGTAGTTTCAATTAAGATTCAAAGACTTTACATTTTTCAGAATTTACAGAGTGTTTTGAATGCATTTTCTGCAGTGCTACAAACATCAGTGTGATCTTCTAAGAGCCCTACTCTGCATCTGAGCTTAAAACACACATGTACTGTTTCTCAAATCTGTGAGAATAATTTTGGATGCATATGACTAGATAAAGTGTTGCAAACCATTCTCTTGCCTATTTTGCTGTTGTGACACAACAAAGACATCTACTGTGACATTTAGGGGCCTCAGTAGAAAAACCTCTTCACAATTAGAACAATTGTTCTGAGAAAGAAGCGTATAAAACCTTTTTTTCTGTTATTAACATTATGAAATAACTTTATCGAAAAAATGTAATATATGTTGCTCTAGTGTCTTACCTTAATTTGGACTTCAGAAGCTTAAATACTTAAGAAAGTTTTGTGATTAGATTAGCTTCCTGGAGAGCTGCTTTATCTCAAACCAGAATTCTGCTTGTGGGGAAGCAAGACCCATAAGCAGAATGACAACAAATGCCATGTAAAATAATGCAGCAATTGGGGAACTCTTACTGGAGACTCACAAGTTAACTATCCAGCAGATTGCAAACATATATATATATATATATAGATAGATAGATAGATAGATATATATGCATGCATATATATGTACGAGTGTACCAGTTAGTGTTTGCAGAACTGGGGTGCAGATTTCTTACTTATCCCCAAAACCTCAGGTACTGCACACTAAGGGACTACACCTGCTCATAACCAAATCTGTTAAGATTCTAGCACTGAAGTTCTGCCTACTATCTTGCTGGGTCTGTAAAACAAGAACAGATTCAGCATTCAGTTAAGATAGTGCTCTTACTGTCATCAAATTACAGTAATGAGATTTTGGCTACTGATACAGGCAGCCTGGAGTGACGGAAGTATCAGTCATGAAATTGTCATCTCTGTCGTGATTGAGCTTCCTTCTACATTCCTCTTACAGAAGAACAGTGATCAGAACTTGGCCAGAAAGAGGGAAAATTATCTTTCCTCCATTTTGCCCTTGAGAACAGACAGAAGATGAGCTAGAAGAGGCAAGCAGCTATGCCGTCTCACCACATGAGTTTTAAAGACAGAAGAGATGAGGGATGGGAGGCTCTGGATCAGCTGCTGAGGAATGCATGAATACCATTTCAAATTCTGCAGAGCTATGCATATTATGGGGGAGAGGAAGGCACATGCAAACTGCTGTCTTCCCTGAAGCACCAGAATGTAAAAAGCAAGTTCACTTAAAAATGAGAGGCAGAGGCAGAGAAAACAAGACATAGGGAGACAAAAACAAATTACTGAATGTCTGGATTGCTGTGGGACTGGGAGAATCCAGCTGATAGTTTGGGAGAAACTTGGGGGTGGGCGATAACAGGGTAATAAACAGAATGGTGATATTCCAGGAGAAACTACACTTTCCCCACTACCTGTAGTGCTGTAAACCAGCCTGCAATTTGATCTCGGTCAGGTTTTCTAGCAAGAACCCCTGTGGTGAGAGACAAAATTGCATCATTGGAATTTTGTGAGAGTTGGCACACACCAGGGGTGACCAGAGGGAATTGAAAATGGGAATACGGACAAAGAAAAATGATTTCTCTCTCCTGAATAATCCGAGGACAATTTCATGCCTTTTCTGAGTGTGATTAATGCTTTTTTATTATTTAAGGCTGTCAATACTTCATTATTTTCCCACTCGCTTTGTTAGAGGAATAAACACTGATCATCACAAACAAAGCTGAAAAAATACTTTTGGAAATATCAGACTGTGCAAAACTTCTCACTTCATCTCCTAGGACACTTGATGAACAAGACTGTGGAACCGAGCCATAAGACAACACCTGTGTGAGGGGTGTGCTCTACTGCTTCACACAGGGACAAGCACCTTTCCTCAGGATCTAACTACCACCATGTGCCTTGCTGCCTGTAAAAAGGCTTCCTCTAACTGTTCCTTGTCTCTGACTTCATTTTCTTACCAAGTTTTATTCTATTTAACTCTGTCATCTTCAGACAAGTACATTTCTTCTGATATAATCCGGCATACATGAAAATTCAAGTCCTTTATCTATGCAAAGTACAAGTGAAAGCATACATCCTTCCTACAGCTTATCCTTCATTTCCTGTCTCTCTGTATCTGTTTATGAATAATCTATAAATTGGTGTTAAAACTGAGAAGCAGTTAGGCTAAATTTGTATTGAATACGCTACATTGTTGTCCTATAAACTAACATAATAAAAATAGGTGATTATCTGTCTTCTCAGCATCCGTATTTTAAGGCACAGTGGTTAAGAGCTTGGATTTCTATCACAGGGAGCGCGGGAATTCAAATACATCCCATCACATTTATTTATTTCCTGTGCCTGGTTGCTTCCCCCGTGAGGTGATGCAAGCTATCTGGGTGCCTGGTGAGGTGAGGGAAACTGAGCTTTAAAGGAAAGTCCTGAATGTCAGTGTGGAGAGAAAAACTGAAGAGAAATAACGGTGGGCTGGAGGCAGCAGACCAAAATGACATTTAATGGGAAGGGTGCAAGGAAGCAACACCAGCAGGAAGCGTTTTATCCCTTGACTGGAATGACACGGGACTAAGCTGCCCCTTTTCCATATCAAACACGAGGGAAAACGTTTTCCGTGTCCTCTTTTCCCAAAGACGGATCTGACAAGCCTGAAGGTACCAACGGGCTGTCACTCAGGTGGCTCCAGAGCAGCGCCTCTTGACCAGGTGCGCAGAACCTTCACCCCTCTGAGGAAGGAGGGGAAGGAGACAAACTCTGTCACGTTTTTCATTCGTTCCCTGAGACTCGGCTCCCAGGCACAGTTGCTCCCCGGGCCTGGCAGGGCTGCAGGGCACGGGGGGTCCCCCGGCACGGCCGTGGGGAGCAGGGCTGGCACCACCCAGCCCGCGCTGGGACGGTTCCCCTAAACCCGTGCACCCCTCTAACGGAGCACCCTCCGCGAGGCCCAGAACTGCCCAAGCGAGGGGCCGCAGGCATGAACAGATGTGCAGATCCCCCCAAAAGCTGAAATACCCCCGACACCCCACCTCGACACAGTGCCTCAGTTCTCCCACGTCTCTCCCACATTCCCCCCCCGCTCCCGTGGGGGCTGCTCGGCCATTCCTGCCCCGCATGGGGCCATTTGCTGGCTTACTGCTCCTCTCCTCATCGACCGCTCCAGGGGCGAGGGGGGGTGGGGGGGGGGGTGGCGGGGGGCAGAGCCACCGCCCCGGAGCTATTTCAAGGCGGGCGGCGCTAGGCGGCACCTGNCACAGTGCCTCAGTTCTCCCACGTCTCTCACACATCATCCCCCGCTCCCGTGGGGGCTGCTCAGCCATTCCTGCCCCGCATGGGGCCATTTGCTGGCTAACTGCTCATCGACCGCTCCAGGGGCGGGGGGGGGGGAGGTTGGCGGGGGGCAGAGCCACCGCCCCGGAGCTATTTCAAGGCGGGCGGCGCTAGGCGGCACCTGTCCCGGCCCGTCCCGGCCCGTCCCGGTTCCCTCCGCCTGCCCTGGTGCCGGCTGCGCTCCCCCGCCTCAGCCCCACGCTCCTCAGGCATGGCTGAGGAGGGACGCCCCGGCCCCGCTGCCGCCGCCGGGGAGGACAAAGCCGCCGCCGATGAGTTCCACGATATCATCCGGAGCCGGTCGGGTAGGCGCCGCTCCGCGCTCCTCTCCTCCCGCCGGGCGGGTGCGGGGCTTGCCCCGGGGTGGGGCTCGCCACGGGCGGGCGTGGGTCTGGCCGTCGGGCGGGGGTCCTACCGGCGGGGCGGCAGCGCGGAGGCAGGGGGCTGAGCGCGGCCAGGCGGGGGGAGCGCTATCCAGCGTCTCTGTGGAGCCAGTGTTCTTCTTCCAATGTTTTTTCGTGTTTTTTAAATTGCTTTTTATTAGCTCAACTTTTCTGTGCGCTGGGCAGCATCGAAAGGGTTTGCCCGCCGGCTCGCTGGGCGAATCGCGCGTCTCAGTGCGACAGGAGTGACATTTATGTCCCTTTCCCAACGTCTGAGTGTCGCCGTGCGCCCCCCTTCCCCTCCCGGGTGTCCCCTATCCTGGGCTGTGATAAATGGGCAGGGTGGTCGTGCCGCTTGTCTTAGCGGGGCAGGTCGGTAAAGATCTAAATGGAAGCAGCTGTAACGCTTATCCCCAGAGGATAAAGTTTCAGGTGCCTGTGCTCTTTTTGTCTAGTCCTGGAAAGAAACCAAATCTGTGGTAGTAAAGGTATTTATAGACCATTCAGCATTTACTCATTTGCAGCACGAGTGCATGGGGAGCTACAAACGAAATTAACTCTTCTTGAAGCTGTATGTGCTTGGCCAGTAAACAAGCCTTGAAATAATGGTGTCTCTTTAAAAACTGGTGACTTCTTAAAAATTATCTGTGTTGTACTTGTTTTAAGAAACAGCAACAAAACACTTGACATGTATTACAGATTAATTAAACCTGCTATGGGAAATTTAACTTTGAAAGTGTTGGGGTGGCAGCAAGCAGAACTTACATTTTCTGTGACAGACTTTTGTGAATGTTGTTTTTACTCCGGTAGTGTAAAGACACTCTTGCAGCAATATTTGGTGCTTTTCCACTGAAGTCTTGGTGTTGCAGCTCCTGAAGATCTTTGGTTCTTGTCGTAAAGTGTTTCTTCTAATGTTATCAGCCTACCACATTTCTCATACAAGCTGTTTCTCCTTCAGTTCCATAATTTAAAAGGACAGGTATTGCCCTGGTGGAACTAAGAAGGGGTGGGGTTGCATGGCTGTTCAGTTTTGTTTTGTTTTTTTTTTTTTTTCCAAGATCTGCTTTTGGTTATGTTTTTTATCTAAGTTTCTTCAGCATGAGGAGAATGTGAACGGAAAATGTGTCTAGTGAGCTGTCTCTGCAGTCATTCCTGGTTAGGCTGGTTGTGTTACCTCTGATAGCAGCCCATGTTCCCCACTCCATACATGGTTCACTTACAGTTTGGGGGGTGTAAAATGCAGGAGGAGTGCAACACAAAGAAAAGCCCCCTACATTTAAAGGGTTGTCCTGGTAGTGTATAGCGGTGTATTTGGGCAGTTGCTTGTTGATGATGAGAGAACTTGAAGGTTGACAAAAACAGTATCTTCAGGTCCCTGTGATCTCCAGAAAGTGAAGTTGTGGTTAGAAACTTACTGTTAGGTGACTACAACTCTAAGCTGAGAGTGCTTTCTTGTTACTTTTTTTCCTGTAGCTAGTAAGTACTTTCAATATTCAGTTTGATTTCTCATTTTAAGAATTCATAACAGGCACACTCTGAAAAGCTAGACAGGGAATGCTACCTATGCGTTTTCTAATTATCCCTTATATTCTGTGTTTCACTTGGATAGTCTGTTTCCAAATCAATGTCAGTGGCAATATGTTAGGTGTATGGTACCATAATCAGTGTAAGATCTCAAATAGCTCTAAAATGTTTTTCTACCTTCCTGCTGTAAGGTAGTATCAGATTTTAGATGTTAGCAGTAGACGTAGACACAGAACAAACATTTGTGCTTCTTAATTGGACACAATTCCCTGGTCTGTTCTCTCTGATGAATCTGGTTTAAGGATCATAGAAGTGTCCCAGATGTTTATAAGCCTGAAGAGATGAGAAAATTCAATTTCCATGGTGATGTTCATCACACATATACCTCTTTCTTTTTTTTTTTCCCCTGTGATATACCCCACAGTGATCTCTTACTCCTGCTTATCTTTCATTGTCATCATTAGACTTTGAAATGCATTGCTTAAAATCTGACTATGGGTTTGAGGAGAAATAATATATAACAAATTAACGCAGCTGTTTGCACAAGTGAATTCAGAAGAGCTTGGCGAGATGCTGTTTGCAAGCCTGAGGATAAGTTCATTTTGGTTCAGGGTTTTCTGTAACCTGTTACCTAGGTAAGGCATTTCTGGAGTTGGGTTGCTTTTTTTGTTTGGATATGCATTCACCTTGAACACTTTTGGACTGGAAGTTTAGTAGGACTTATTAGGAGTGAAATGATGGGGCACAGTCTCATTAATTGTGAAGTAATGGTAAGGAGGCTGAATTATTCTCAAGTGGTACTCCTTAGGCCTGCAGAAAGGATTTTGTGATCCAGTAGGGAAGTTCTTGATAACTGAAAGTGAAGCTCATGCAATGAGCTCTTGGAGATTTTGGGCATCAGGTGTCAAAGGAGCTTTAAGAGATTGTATGCCACTTGTTTTTCACTGTTAATTTAATGCTCAGAGGTCTGCAACTTTCTGGAATGGTGTGGAGGAATTCTTTTCTCTCCTAGATACAAAACTTGACCTCTGGTAGGTGCAGGTTTTGCCTTTTCATCAAATTAGAATAAATATAAAAATATTCCATGCTTCTGCTTTTTGAGGTCTTACTAAAATATTGGTGCTCTGAGCTTTTGAATGAGGTGAATGGGCTAATGCAGATAGCATTAAGCTGGGCATTCTGCTGTCAATTCTGGGTGAAATAATTGTGAAAAGTTATGAGTATTCACATAAGGACAAGAAGAAATCTTAAAGCTTGTTAGCACAAATTAAGGGAAAGCTTAAGGCTCTCTCAAATACTCTTTCTGTTAACAGAAAATGGCCAGGCTGGGTGAGGCTTTGAGCAACCTGGTCTAGTGGGAGGTGTCCCTGCACATGACAGGAGTGTTGGAACTTGATCTTTAAGGTCCCTTCCAACCCAAAACATTCTATGATTCTATAATTTCTCTCAGTATACTACAAAGCACAAAAAAAGCTAGTAAAATGGCTAGTAAATTGTTTAAATCCACAAAACAGGTACACTGCAAAAGGTACCATTGGGGAATTGTAATAGAATTGGGTTATCCCTGTTGCGGCTCTGTGGGGATAATAACTAGCTCCAACGCTAACTTGTCATTTTTCACTTTCACTCATACAGAACAGCTTGGGTTGCCTGGGCATTCAAAGAAACTTCATGCAAATGCAGAGTTCCGGAGTGAGGAATGTAAGCTGTGCTGCCAGAGAGAGAGACTGCATTGGAGAATTCGGTGGTCACCGCGGGGGCTCTGTTCAGCATGTACTTGTAATGTGAAAACATAAGGAAATTAGGTGTAGTAGGAATGTTTATTTTTGACTCGGGTCTAGGGTACAGTGGATTCTAGTATGAGAAATATGTTTAAAACAACCCGCAAAACCTGAGATCTAAGGTGAATGTCTATGAAGCTCAGGTAGTAATTTTTTTAATACTTTTCTGAGAATTACTTTATTACTCTGTATGAGTATATTCATGGGCAGAAAATCCTGGATGCTGAAGGCTTAACAAGAAAGGAAAAATGAAAGCTAACAAGTATAAATTAAAGCATGTGAAATCTTGAGCAGGAAGATGGTTAACCTCTGGGGATAGATCCTCCATCTCTGGAGGTGTTTGATCTAGCACTTGGTACTTCTTTTTAAGTTGAGCTTTATCCAAATGCAAGTTACTGGATTCAATGCTAAAGAGCCTGTCATAAATCATCAGTCCAGTTGCCTGTCTCATGGTCCCTTCTGGCCCTAATGGTATTAACTTGTGAATCTTAACAGAAGGACATATTTTCTTCTTAACTCTCCAGTTTAATGCTTGTCATTTGAACTGGGCCTTCCCCAGACCTGACGGACCACCCTGCTCTTTGCTGGTGTGAGACCTGGGCAGAATATTCTCCCTTTGTCCTGTGTGTGGGCACTGCAAATTCTTCAAATATCAGTGGTAAAACAAAATTCATCTGGGTCCCAAGGTTAGTGGGCTGAGATAGTTATTAGCAAAAAGACAAACTTGACAACTGTCTGGATCAGTGTAAACCAACTGCAAATCTGAACGTGTTATGAGTTGCAGTTGCTTCCCAAACCCTTATTTACACATGCCAGTCTGGTAAGTGTGGGTCTTGTCTTGTACTAGATGCCATGCTTGTTGAGCACATGGAGACCATGCTTGGGAAAATAGGTTTTATTAAGCTCTGCAATGTTCATCTTTAATTTAATTTCTCTGAAGAACATGCACAGGATTTCTTTACTGACTACACATTAAAGTAGCACCATCAAGTCTCAAATGCATTTGGGTGCTTGCTACACTAAAAGAATTGTTTTAAAAATGAATGTAAATGCAACTCAAAGGAAAGAGTGTTTTTCTGCAATAAAAGTCTGCATGCCATAAATAATTTCTTGTCAATTTAATGAAGATTTAGATTTTATTATTACTGCTGTGGAACTTAGTAACTGTAGTTATGATTAGTAACAAAAAGCTATCTAATTTCTTCTGTTCATACAGGGCCTTTAGAAAAATGGCTTAAGACCTCATTTGTTGTTAACTTCTGGCAAAAAATTATGCAGAGCTGGAGCAAGCTGCTGTTATGACATGATGACTTTGCTTACAAGAATGATTTCATGTCATTCAGGGTTTGTGAGTAAGGACTTGATCCTATCCACATTTCCTTCTAAATGGCATGACTTGAGGTTTTGACAAGAAGACAACTGTTGTGGTCTTTATGCACAGAATATCAATTGTTAGCAATTAACACAAAGTATTAAGCAAGTATATACCCAAAGATTTGGTTTTCTATTGTACTTTAAAGCCATTAAAAGGTATAAATGAAATGGATAGTGGTGATACAGGTAGTTAAATAGACATACAGTGGTGGTTCTCCCTTCTTTCTCTTCCTTGCTCCCCCTGCTTCATTGGTGTGGAAACTCCAGGTGACCAGAGCTGTTGGTATGTGTCCCGAACTGGATAACTTGAGTGGGTGCTTCTCCTCTTCTCCTTCAAATGCTCAGACCTGACAGTTTCCTAGGTTTGTCAGTGCAAAGGAACAGCAGAGGACTGAGCTCTGCCTCTTTGGCTGAAACCCGTGTCGTGCTCCCCCTCCACACAATGATGCCTGATGAACACAAGTGGTATCACTGATGGAAAACAAACTGATCGATGGGTCGGCATAACAAAGTGTATATACCGTATCTGAGGCACGGTAGCTTGCTGATCAGGGGATCCTGATCTGCCAGTGCAGCTCTGCTGTGCCAAGTGCTGTGATGTGAGCGTGCTGGGGGCTGGGGCAGTGTTCACTGTGCTCAAATGTGCATACTGCTCATTGTTGGAGTTTCAAAATGGCATTCATGGAGTACTTGTGTGCAAGAAGATAAAAGTGGTATCTCCTCTGAATCTGTCTGAGCTTTAGTGGCATGTTTGTGTGGCATTGCTACCCCAGCTGCAAAGAGTTGGATCTCCTTCAAAAATAAAAGAAATACCTTTGTGACTGTTGAAGGTGGAGATTTGGCTCTGACTCACAGTTAGTGCTTTGCAGTGAAGGGAGACTTGTACATGGTGTCTCGATTCCTAGAAGTGCAGCATGTGAGAAGAACTGTGGATCTTGTCCAAAATAGCTTTAGCAGTGAGCCAAGCTAGTGTATAAGGGAAAGCAGAGGGTCTGTGGTCACAAAGCTCATGCATGTGTTAATATAAATGTCTTATATTTATTTATACATAAATATTTTTACATACAAAATTTGGTTTTGGATGGATATGTTTTCATATCACTTAAAGAAAAAAGAAAACTGTGCTGATAAATCTTCATGAAATTAAATTAAAATGTGGATATAAAATGTTCAGACTAATTTCTGGCCTTACCTGTTTAGCCATGGTTTTGTGGGATGCTTATAGCATACAAACCAATTATAGGACATAAGGCACTAGTGATGCAATAGCAATATCCTTCTCTTCTTCATCGTACTTCAGGACAGATTTTGATGGATCTAATAAGCAGAATGAACTGCAGAGTTGAGCCTTGATGTTGGCATTTGGTGAAACTAAAAGTTTCTGGTAATGTTCACAATCACAGCCTCTAGAAGTGTCTTTGTAGAAGGTAATTTTTAAAAGTGATTTAGATGTGTAAAATAATTTCACCACTGAAATAAAAATATTTTGCTGAGTTCAGGACTTCATCCTGTGCTTTAAACTATTGTACACAAATCTTTTGGGTTTTTTTAATCCCCAAATAAAATTAGATTAATTATGCTTCTCTTGCTGGAATTAAGTTTCTAGTTTGTTTTGTTTTTCTTTCATTTTGAGGCATTTCCATTATTTCTATTATACTTGGCAGGCTTTATTTCTTTGTATCAGAAGAATCAAACCATGCACCATATAATCCCCTCAGCTGGGTATAGTGGATGCCTTACTGTGTAGTCTGAAAATTAACCTTTGGGTAGTTGACTTTCCTTTCCTTTCCCTATTTATGCATTTAAAAAGGCCTGGGGTCTGTTATGTTCAGGAGTAGTGATGACTTGCAGCTTCTGTTAGTACTCAGTCATTTCAGTCTAAACAGAACTGAAGGGGAGGGAAATCACTCCTAAAAGCATTACCAAAACATCTCAAAACTAGACTCCTGTTAAGCAGTTGTCTCTGAAATAAAAAATGATC
The DNA here is from genome assembly GCA_013400615.1 of Syrrhaptes paradoxus. Lineage (NCBI taxonomy): Eukaryota > Metazoa > Chordata > Aves > Pterocliformes > Pteroclidae > Syrrhaptes > Syrrhaptes paradoxus. Next base: position 28,586 of record VZTO01027906.1, on the reverse strand, counting down.
ACTTTTGAGCAATGGTAAAAGGTCATTTAAACAGCAGTTTAGTCAAGATATTAAATTTAATATCTTGCTCTTTAAATATCTGTGTTTTTAATTGTCTGCCTTCTGTATACTGGTTGCCTTGGCAACATATTTGTATGCTAAGAGAATCTGATATTTCAAATGTGAATCTAATGAAACTGCTTCTCTTTTTTTCAACTAGCTTTATAACTGCAATATCTGTAAACAATTAGCATTTTAGCTAGTTAAGTGCAGGTACTTGTATTTTTTCTTGTGTATGCTGCCTGATTCTGTCTTCTGGATAAGTAACTGCATCCTGTGATTAACTGTAAGGCTTCTTGGACATTAAGAGTAATGGATTATTTTTGTTAAAAGGGTCTCCTGCAATTTGGATCAAATTGAGAGAACTCATTTCAACATCTCTTCTGTCTCTCTCCCTTTTTAAGGTAGGAATCATCACTGACTGGAGTGAAGTGGTGACTACTTCGTTGTCAGCAGTGGAACCCCCCCTCCCCCTGACATTAAGTAACTTTGAAATATGAACATCTTCTTGTGGAAGCCAGCCTGTCTCCTACCATGCACCCATGTCTGGCTGTGTGGTTGCTGAGTCTATGCAATTGCTTCAAATAAAATCCCACCTCTTATTTCTAGAACTTGATGGGCAATGTGCTGTTTTGTGTAATCTGGCAAAAGTATTGTACTGAATTTCAAGGTTAGTTTTATGCTGTCCTTATGCTGTATGATTGATATCAAAGGCATGATGTGACTGAGTTATGCTGCAGCATGCAATCAGATACCATAAATAGAATTATCTACATAAAGTCTTGGAAGTGGTTGCTTGGCTGCTTCTAAAGTGCACTTTGGCTTGGATATTGAAGCCATACCTCGGATCATCATTTTTAAATACGAATCTGTTTGCTAAGAAGATAATATACTGGTTAACTAATTTATTTTTTTGTTTGGAAGACTGATGGAATTGTAAAGAAATATATGCTAACTAAAGCAAGCTTATATTGTTTGTAGCTTGGAAAAGCTCTTTGTACCTCTTGTTTAGTCAGCATATGTGGTTCTTATCAAACAGGACGTGCACGCTTATCAGACTATTTAGGATGTTTGTCCTGCCTGGCAACTTTCATTTCCATTGCCTTGTAAAAGGAGAAAAAAGAAAAAAAGCAATGTAAATCAGACTTCCCTCAAACCTAGTGTTCCACCTAAATTTAATCTAATGATGGAGAGGAGGAGGGGCTGTAGAGAATGTGAATTAGCAAAAACTTCAGGATGAGCTGTGGCCCCCAAATAAGCTTGGTGCAAAGAATGTCTAGTACTGCTTTATTCAAAAGGAAAAGCATATTTTAGGAAACAATATCTGACTTCTGTCTTGAGGCAGTATATTAACAAGCAATCATTGAAACAAAACTTGTCTAGCTACGATTTCATGACTTTGACGTTAACTTTTTGCTAGATGATGGAGCCTGCCCTTTTCATTTTCTCTAATGCCATGGGAAGCTTGTCATTTTGATGTTTAGAATTTATCAAACTGCTTACAAGTGGATTAATATGACATTTCAACTTGATGTCATAAGATCAGTAGAAGTAGTCTAGCATAATAAAGCTTGTCTAATAAATTTATATTCAGTAGTATTCTTGTCCTTGATGGCCCACATCTTCTGCGAACTGTCTTAGTGAACTGTCTTCAGTCTTTCTGGCTGCTGTTAAAGTGTGAAGCATCAGTCTGTTATACCTAGGACGTAAGTCAATTTCTTTAGTCCCAAATTTGTCTTACAATTCTAGGGGTATGTATCATCTTTTTAGACTATTTAGCACCACAGTAAGCACATATATTCCTGAAAAAAGTAGCAACTGGGAGAACAAAATCTTCTCTACAGCATTTTCGTTTTTTATGCTGGTTTTTCCACCCACAATAATTAGCCTAAGTCAATTAGGCTTTGTGTGATCTTTCCCCTTTCATCTCAAGTGTAATGTTTTACTGAACACTAGAGGGAAATAACTAAGGATTGGTAGTGTGCAACTGCAAAATATTAAGTTCTTCAGCTGTATGCTAGCTGCCTTCTCAGGGGAAGCTCTGGTTGTTGTGGAAATTGAGTTGTGTGGGTTTAAACAATTTCATAACCTTGCGACTCTGGAACAGTTTCACTGGTTACTGCTGGTCTCCAGCTTGACTGAAATGTCAGTGTGCTGTGAAAAACCTGTGCATCTGCTGAGGACTTGATGCTTCCTTGAGATTCTTTCCCCATGGGTTCCTGCCCCCAACAAATCGGTGAAGAACAGTTCTACCACATGAAGAAACTTTATGCTCTGCTTCCCAATCCATCTTGGACATGCTAAATTTATGTTAATGCAGCCTTACCCACCCCCCCTTTGTGATGCTGGTGTCCAGCAGCAGAAAATGGCAGTAGTGTTAGAAGATGCTGCTTCTCTGGGATGACTGAGTTCCTTGTTTTTTTTTTCNNGTTCCTTTTTTTTTTTCACAGCTGTAAGGATTATCAATAGTGCTGAAAAGAGCTACAGGTTGAGGTCTGGCACTGCAATCTGCTACTTGTTCAGCATCTGCATGCTGGCTTCATCAGAGCTGCGCAATGTGGATATAACCTGAGGCTGCTTCTGTTGAGGTAGCTCCTGCACTTCCAAACTCTGAAAATAATCAGGAGAAAATTTGGTTCATTAGAGATAATTAGAGGAAACGCTCTTTACTAATTGGATTTAATGTCCTACAGTAGAAGTTGCTACACTTCCCCTGCCTCCTTGGGAAATAAAATGAGAACTATTTGTTTGAATGTAACCAGATAGATAAATGTGATGGCCCTCAGGCAGTCTTCTCCTGTCCCACTAAGCTATCCCATGTGATCGTGTCTAGAATTGTAGTCTTATGAGTTTCTACCAGGTGTCCTGTTAAACAGAAATGAGTCTGCAAAAGGAGTGTGAGGTTACAATTGGAATGACAGTGCAGAAAATTAATTCATCGTTATGACTGCCATTTGGCTGATGATTAAACAGATGCAGGTATATACTGATGCATTCTTTGTGCAAGACTGAGAAGCCAGTTAAACCCCATGCATTTGAGACAGATCCCTTTTCATCAAGATTTCCTTCAAGGCTCATGTGACTTCCTCCAGATAAGAAATTAGCAACTGGGAATGGAATAACAAAGCCAGTTCCATTCTTTAAACTCTTACTACAGACTCTCTCAAGATACTTTGGGGAAAAATCAGCTACAGTAGATTTATTTTTTTTCCCCCTCCTTAGAAATTGGCACTTAAAAAAATTCCCTTGACTGACTCATTTAGGCTTATGTAAAGTATTCTGGTGGAAAGTTCTTAGTGATGTGAAATGTCAGGATTTCAATCATGTGTCGTGGGAAAGAAGAGAAGGTGCAGTGCATAGACATATGACTACTGCAGTCAAATAATGAATTCATATTCAAAACATAAGCACTCACCAGGAAGAGTTTAAAGCTACTGCACATCTAGAGTAGTTTTTAAAGTTCCAAATCTTAAATTTTATGAAAGCACTGTATTTTTTGAGGCCAGTCTTTTAAAAACAGTTATTTCTGCTTAATTGATATTAGCAATATTTCATCTCTTGTAGCTATTGTAATTTGAAAAATACTTCTGAGTTTTAAACTATTCACTTCCTGAAATTGTTTTGCAAATTATTTATCCCATAAGTTATAATAGTGAAAGAGGGTGTTCCTGAAGTATGAATCTGTATAAAAGCTGTGAAATCGAAGCCTCAATATGAGAAGATGAGCCTAACGCTCCTTGTTCCAAAATGTTATACCTTCTAACATCCTAACAGAAAAGGCTATATGTCAATCAAACTAGAGAGATATATTTTAAACTCATGCTTTGTCTTTCATGAATACCTCCTTTACAGCTGGCAGAAAGGATTCTTCATTCTATCTGAAATTGAAATAACTTTTGCAACAGCAAATGTTCTGTAAGTAAGAAAAGTAAAGCTCACCAAGAATTGCCAATGCCTAGCTTCAACTAAGCTTGGCATTACTTTCTAGTACATGCCATAACAGGGGCTGATGGGGAACCTTCTACTCAATATAGGTCTACAGAAAATCCCTGAAAACCTTCAGGCTCTAAGTGTGAAAAAACAGAGCTTCTCTTTGCTTCCCAGACTGTGAGAGAAAGGCTAGTTGTGTTTCCTGTCCATAGCAGTGTGATATGTTGCAGTTCTGGCTTTGCAGTGTTGATTAATTACTGTTAATCTGTTTGTAACAGAACAAGATGAATCTGCATTGTATTTCAAATGTGGATGGCCATGCTCTGATCAAATCTCACTTTACCTCACATTCCTGCTCTGATTGAGCCTAATCTTCTGAGCAGGCTTTCCTCTTGACTTCAGAGGATGCTTCAGCAGGTTCACCAGGGTGCATGTGCCACTGATGTGCAGCCCAGAGCTTGACTTGCAGCTGCATCATATGAACTTGCGACTTGCTGAAGTTAACAATGCTGGTGAGTAAAGTTACAACTTCAGTGCAGACTGTTCTTGCATGGTGTGGCTACCAGCATCCTGAACTGTAGGCTGGGCACTTGACATGTTAGCTCTAGTCAGCAGATGGTGTCCCCAAAATAGCATGACAGTAGCTGTTAGCACTTCTGGAAATTGAATGCTATGTGAACAGTATTGTATTGCTAAAGAAAAGTACAGAATGTAGTAGTAGTATACCCGAGTGATTGGAAGTAGTTGGGTGGTGTTGGGTACTCTAGTAAGTGGGATTCTAATAGAGAAAGGAAAGGCTTGCTCATTTGTTGCAAATGCTCTGGCTGCAGTTACTTGCCAGAGCGCTGTTAACAAAGGAGAGATGAAGATTTAAAATAGACAAATATATTCCCGGTGTGTAACACCATGGATGTGTGGCAGATATGCAGCACTTCTTGGAGTGCTGTATTAGTCTAAAAAAAGTTCTGAAGCTATAACTGGCAAGTACTACTAGAAAGAGCATATGTATGTTAAAATCTAAATTAATTGACAGTGACTGGATGGGAAGGAATATGTAGTTATCTCTTGTGTCTCAGGTATGTATAATATACATATGCTCACAGGGGAAGAATAATAAAAATTTAATTTTGCTTCAGATTCCTTATTAAATATTTTCATGTAATTAAATTAGAATGCTGCTGGAGGCTGTTTACAGAACACTTGTCAAAGTAAAGAGCAACTTGGTGTGTTTTTGTTTCCAGAACTTCAGTCAGATCCGAAAATTGGCACTGGAACTAAACATGCTTTTTTTTTTTTTTTTTTGTGTGTGTGTAAATGTTTACCTGTGTGGGAACAGACTTCACAGGCATTTCATGCAGACATGAGTGTGACTGGAATGAGAATATACCTTTACAGTGTTGTTGTGAACTGGAAATTGTAATGACTTACCTTCAGTGTGTATGCAGCTTATTTAATGAAGTGATGAACAAAGTACATAAGCCTGAATGCATTTGAAAGGCAACAAAACCTGAGTTTTCTAGGTATAATTATGCATGGGATTTGATCTGTTCCTTCCCCATTACCCAGATGGGAAGTTTATCCACTCACTGCTTTTCCTAAGAACTTAAGAAAGCTAAAGTCATCTGTTTCTTAAATGTATATATTTCTTCAAAGATAGATTATTCAAACATGAACCAAGAGAGTTCACGGTCAATTATCCAAATCAGTAGAAAATGCAGGTGTGTGAAATGATGTTTTTTTAACACAGAAAACTTGCTTGATGTTTAGCAATGAACCAGCTCAAGTTTATATAATGAAGAGTTTTGTGTTTGACATTTGTATTTGTATTATTTAAACACTGAGTCTCTATCTCAGTTCAGGAAAGCTTATCGGCAATGCTATAGGATCACTCACTTCGGAAATACAGCACTTGTACTCAAGTAATGCTTGTAAGTTAACTTTGAGTTGTTTCATAACGCATAGTGTATCTCACATGGGGTCTTGCCTGTGATGCTTGGAATAGGGTTCTGAAATTCAGTGTTCTGTGAAATTAACATATTTTTACTGACTCCACTGATCAGCATATCTGTTGAAGATTTTTGTTTTCCCCCAAAAGGAATAAAATCCAGTGATTTGTAATTTAGTGTAATCTTGTTATATTCAGATATGTTTCAAAGCAATATTTACTGTAAGCTCTTGCATAAGAGAGCTTTATTTTCTTATTTTAGGAGAAAACTAGTGTCTTATAATATTTCATATCCACAGCTTTCTTTCATAGTTAAGCATCTTGATGAGAATTGATATTTTGGTATTTTAAAGCGTAGAGAGTTCATGTACTAGTTTGAACACAATAGGTATTGCCATGTCTAAGACTGGGTTGACGACTGGGTTGAGGACCGGTTACGTAATCTAGACACCCATAAATCCATGGATCCTGATGGGATGCACCCGCAGGTGCTGAGGGAGATGGCTGAAGTCATTGCTAGGCCACTCTCCATCATCTTTGGTAAGTTTTGGGAAACGGGAGGTGCCTGAGGACTGGAGGAAAGCGAATTTCACTCCACCCTTCAAAAAGGGCAAGAAGGAGGAGCTGGGTAACTATAGACCGGTCAGCCTCACCTCCATCCCTGGAAAGGTGATGGAACAGCTTACTCTTGATGCTCTCTCTAGGCATATCAGGGATAAGAGGGTCATTAGAGACAGTCAACATGGCTTCACCAAGGGGAAGTCATGC
>VZTO01027906.1:1191-21400 GCA_013400615.1 Syrrhaptes paradoxus | reverse complement strand
ACCTCTTTACAGTGAGGGTGACAGAGCACTGGAACAGGCTGCCCAGAGAGGGTGTGGAGTCTCCTTCTCTGGAGACATTCAAAGCCTGCCTGGATGCGTTCCTGTGTGATCTGATCTTGTGTTCCTGCTCCGGCAGGGGGATTGGACTAGATGATTTTTTGAGGTCCCTTCCAATCTCTAACATTCTGTGATTCTGTGACTTAAAAAAAAAATAAAATCCCCCCCAAAAAAACAACATAAACCAGTACAGAATAGAGAGTTTATCTTCCTTTAGTCAAGGTCATGTTTACCTGTGTTCCTCGGTCCATTAATACATTTTGAATTCTAGAGCATCAATTTCCTGATAGAGCAACTGGACCATGCTGCTTTGCTTAACAGAGGTAGTTCTGAGGCATAGCTTTATAATGTCCTTGAATTATCTCTGTACATGCTTTTATCAAAAATATGATAGAGCTGTAATGAAATTGTAAATTTTCCTTTGAACTACAATAGTGACACAGATAGCAGAGTACCAGTTCAGCTTGTCTTTTTCCTCCCTTTGTCCAGCCTTAACAAACTGTAGTGCCAAAGGAGAGAGTGCTTACACAAGATGGAAGTTACTCTTTCTCAATACTGTGTTTATTGATCAGAATGTGTAGAATATATATTTTCCTTCCTGATAAGGTTTGTTTTGATTTTACTACAGAATCATAACTTCTTTGTTAACCACAGAAAAAATTATTTATGTTAAAAGCTCTCTGTCCTATTAAAGTAGGAGACTGCATTATAAGTGCTTCCTGAATTTGACCATACTTCATTTACCAAAACCCCATGTGCCTGTGCATAAAACAACATAAGGTTGAAAGCCATAGCACAGGAGTATGCCTTGGAGAGGCACGTCCCTCTGCATTCTTCCCACACTCTGGATTTTGCATGCCAGTCAGTACAGCATCCAAAACTAGGAAAAACCTTACATATAGCCATGTAACCCTGATGTGTACGATACTGAGATGGTGACTGAAACACGTAGAAAAGGACCAAAGCTTTTTAGCAGCATTTTCCCCCTTGCGTCCCTTTGGATATAAGATTCTGTACTGAGAAGAATATGCCATGAACAGAAAGTGTGGTGGCAACAGCAGTCAGATGAGTGTGGGTTGCTTCCCAGGTTGGCTTGTGGCTTTTTTTTCCACCAGTACATCTCAACATCAGAGGTGCATTAGCAGTTCCATTGCATTTTGTAGTATAATGCAATAAATAACTAGCTGGGTAGTAACCTGTAGGAGACAAGATCTTCTGAAACATGGAAAAGGTAGCATAGAAAATGGACTCCTTTCTTTCAACAAGGCAAACCATTATCCTCGTGGGATTTTTTGTGGATGTTTCTTTTTATTTTTTATTTTTTTTTCCTTTTTGAGGCCCTGTCATTGAAATCATTTGTCTATACTGAATACTTTCTTTTTGTGATGAACAAGAAGGAAGAATCTCACCCTTTTTATCCACTAATAGAGATAAAAAATAAAGATCAGCCAGTGTCTGTTACTTTGCCTTCTGTCTGTTGATGAAGCTCTGCACTCAGGGGCTTGTCTTACTTCAGTATTTAGGATTGGTAGTGAAGGTACCACATTATTAAGTTAAGCCTTGCACAATTTTTGTAATGCTTTCAGGGGTGAAGTGACATGCTGACTTATCCATAAGGCCTTTAAAAATACTCTAGTGGATGTTAGTAGCAGTAACCCTTTTTGGGGGAGGAAGGGGGATTGGGCTGAAAGCAGCAATCTTGGTTGAAGAAAAACATGAGCAGTTCTACAGAAACCTGCATCCTGTCCAGTTCTATACAGAAGTGTCCCGGACATCTTCATCAGACAATATATCAATGATTTTAACAATGTTCTATGAAGGAGTAGAGTTAAGGGTTGTGAAATCTAGTTCACAGGAACAAAAAAGTAAACACTTTCCAAGAATGGAGGTGGAGTTTATGCAAGTGACGAAAAAAGCTGGAAGAAGGTGTTGAAAATTGCAAGGTACATGTATGAGGTGTGACATTGTAGTAACACATGAAGAATACACAAACTTCAACGGTCCTGAACCTGACCCCTCAGAAAAAACTGGGAGAAATTGTGCAGATGGTGCTGCAGCAATGGATGTTAGCCTAAACTGTCTTCAGTGTTCAACAGAGGAGTATGGAGCTGTAATTTAATTGTATAAATTTGAAGAACATAAATCACCTTGGTTTAAATAAATATTTGCAAATCAGTGTTTCATTTGCAGAACCACATCTCCAGCTGTTAACTTTTGCAGCAGATCTTGATACTAATACTCTTTAAATGGCTGTATAACCAGTTAGTGGTAGCCGCTATCAACTCACTGGAGCCTTGGAAGAGCTCAGTATTTGAGTAATGCATTGTTTGTGGAGAAGGCTGCATGGATGTGGATTAGAATTTTGGTCATTTTCCTGTGTGTGTATCTTTGTAGTCAGAAAGTATGAAATCTCTGTATTGCTAAATGCATTAACTACATTGTTTATAGCCACACGTGATGCAGAAATATTGAATAAAGAAATCGCTAAGCCTTAGTCCTTCAGTTCCTATGCCAGAAGGTGGACAGCTATTTGTAAAGAAACTTTATTATCCTAGAACTAGCTATACCAATTAGATGATCAAACTCCTGTCTAGTAGTGAGAAGTTCAAAAAAGGCAAAAATCATGTAAATAACTGCATAGCATGGAAAATTGAATTCCTGTTGCTTCACAAGGTAGCTCTTACCAGAGGAAACAATATACTTCCCGTTGTATATTGTGGCATAAGAAATGGAAATGTAAGTTCCACAGAGTGAAAATATTCTGTGGAAAATGGTAAACTATTAAGCTGCTTCATTTTAGAAATAAGCAATGTGGATTTCTTGTGTTTGTCTACTCTTCAGGAGTAACTGGCCTTTTTGAGATCATAGAGGTCTAATACTTCATGAATGCTGCTTCAGTAAGTGACGTTATATTTATCTTAATTGAAGTTTGGAAGTGATTTGATTAGAGGATAAGGTTTTACAAGCCTTATGTTTACTGTGATATTCTCTTGTCAAGATTTGTGGAGTAAATATTAAAATCAACATGCTGTGTGTGAAGCTTTTTGAGCCCATTCCTTTAAAGCAAAAGATCTGAGATTCTTGGACTGTCTGATAGTTTATATGTGTTTGAAGACTTAAGAGTACATTTTGGGGAATCTACAGGAGCTTTTCACCCTGTCTATATTGCAGCTTTTGAATATATTCAATCTGAGCATGAGACTTACATGACTACTAGAAAGTTTTAATGGTCAGTGCTACAATGAAGGAGCAAACCCTGTCAAACTACATTTATAAAAACAAAAAAACCCACTAAAAATCCCAACAACCTCCCCCTTTAATTCAGAGCTGTTGGAACTGATGATTTTAAGCTTCTTGGTGTACTTGCCTATTCTCTGATGGAAACTGTTAAGGGCAGATACAAGTACTTCAGGTTAAATTATGATCCTGCATCCATAAGCATTGACTGGAATGTGGTAGGACTCCATGTTGGTAAGGAAAGGGGACTTGTTCTTTTTTGTATAGTAGAGCTGATTTTTTGTTATTGTCTGGTTTTTTTTTTCAATCAGAACTTAATTCAGATCATTGTTTTGCATTATATCTTAAAATCCAGTTAGCTGTACGCCATGTAGCCTGACTTCTGGTGGTGATGAGATGGAGACCTCTCCTATGTACAGGCCTATGTGAGTGCAGTTCACATTTTGATTGATGGCCAGATGTAACCTGTGTTGTCTGGAGGTGGTGTAGGCATAAAGTCTTGAGTTGTCTTACAATTTTGTGATTTTCAGTTACGTTATCCAACACTCTGCATTCCCTTGTAAGATATGTACTCTAGCATAGCGGTATAAACAGTTCAATTTTAATAGCTCTTGCTGGAAGAGGTTAAGAAAAAAAGATATGGAAAAATCTATTCATCTTTAGGAAGATTTCTTTTAAGTGATTTTCTGTAACAAGATGTTTAAATATTTAATGCAATGTAAACATAAACAGATTCTTCTACAAGGGATACCTTCATTAAATATCTATTCAAAGCAGATGCATATGTTGTGACAGTAGGACTGGAAGGTGCTTATCTAAGGAAGAGAAAACAGATTCTATAGAATGATTGGATTATAGATAAGTAAGCTTCTACCTTGCAAGTGCTTTCTGAAGCACTAATGGGATTGTGGACCTCATAAACTTTGCAGCAGAGTATTTTAAATCTTCAAACTCAGCGGGGCACGTATCCTAAGTTAGTGTACATGCACAGGAGTATATTTGCATTGTGACTCTCTCAATCTTGCATACATATGTGTACAATTTACTCCTTCATGAGGAAGGCAATTTATAACCTAGTGAAGTTCTCTGGGCTATAAATTTTTGGTAAGCACTGCTTTTTCAAGGTCCGTGTCCCGTATGTCTTTCTGTAAACCTGCTTTCTCAAATGCTCCTTTCCCTGAGCCTCTCTGACTCATGACAGGCTAACGGAGGATCCCTTTTGATTTACCATCTGTGCTGTAAATTCTTTTCACAAATCCCTGTTCATGAAATGCTTGCTCCCCCTCTTCTTTAATGCTTCCCATAATGCACTTTTATGTGTGGTAGCTTGTTGCCATGCTGCTGCTTGCCCTGAGTGATGGCACTGGTTCTCAGGCTGGCTATTACAGCCCTTTCACTTGCACTTGATTGCTAGATTATATATTTCTGGTTTGAAGTGCATCCATGAGACTCTCCTAACCACAGAGTTATGTCTACCTACTTCTGAATTCTGCATAGCTGGTACTGGATCTCAGAGATGGGATCAACAGGAGGAGAGGAGAGTTTAAAGTGCTGTTAAAGGGAATTACAAAACTGAAAGCACCAAAGCTACTGCTCCTGTCCTGCGTCTCTGTATCAAAGTTCACTTTGAGTTGGTTTGGTAATGGCCCTTTCTGGTCTGCAAAATCTGTGAAGCTGGTGTTTCCCTCTAGACTACGCTCCCAGCTGGAGTGCACCTGTCCCCTCAGAGATGGGCGTTGGGCTTAAAAGGCTGTGTGATGTGTTGCAGTTGGCTTTTCTTTCAGAAAGTACTTTATATCACTCTGGCCTCTTACGCCCTTTGAATCAGTTAAAATCAGGAGTGAAACCTATGTAGAGCAGTAAGTTGTGATACTGTGTACAAGCGGCTGGAAGTTGTGATGGCTTATCTATGGGATTTTTCTTGTCCAAGCTGTTTTGTACCCTTTCCCTCCCAATTGCCCATTACTGCACCTCTCGAGCCTAATCTCGGCCACAGAGAAAAATGCCTGAAAGAAGGGTGAAATGAAGTTCTCTACTGGAGTCAATGCTTTTATATCCACTAACTGTACAGGTGGCCTGCTTCTTGACATGAAGGAAAATGTCGTGAGGAAACAACTAGCAAGTCTTGTCAGTCATTCAGTAGAGCAGTCCTATGGCAGCAGTCCTATGACAGCAGAGACTGCCATGGGTGTTGTAAGCTCCTTGCTTACTCTCCTCCTGACCTCACCCCCCACCCAAATTACAGTGCCTCTAAGAAAACATACCCTTCTTAGTTTTGTGATTTATTTTTTGTCTTCTGTTAAGCTTGATTTCACACCTATTTATGACCCCTTTCCCTGCCGCCACCTCTACCCTGGAATGAGTGGGAGTGCAGTGTTGACCTCTGCAAAATACAAGTGGAATTGATGTCAAATAAAATCGTGATAATGGGAAGGAGCTTTTAAAATAGATTTTTCTTTAACTTCTATGCTAGAGATTTGTTTAGTACTGGAAGCATCTCAGGAAAACATTTTTCTGCTTTTGAGCCCAGAAGAACTCAGAACTTATTTTTTTAATATGTTCACAGTACTACTTAAAGTTTGGGGTTTTTACTGGAGGAATTAATAGATTATATTAAAATGAGTCATACATTAGGTATTGAATTTAATATGAGAATCCACAACATAGTGAATATGCTAACTGAATGTTGCCAAATATTCAGTGGCAATAGCAGGTCTGCCGGTATGGTCAGCCTCATTCTTGCTGTGTTTACTCTTTAGCTTTACATTTCATTGTCTTATAGAAGTTATGAAATTATAATTGTATACAAATACAGACATTTAAGAGCTTGAAAACAATTTACTGAATCAAGGCACAGTAGCTGAGACCGGTTGTGCATATATAGATCATTGGATCACTGTTCTTATTGAGGTAATTTTGCTTTGTTTAGAATTTGTGAGAAATGTCCTACTGTTCGTAACTAATTACTTATTAATGGGAGCTATGTAAAATGAAGACTGCCCTCAAGTCTGTGCAAGTGACAATGAGGATCGTTATCAAGATGACACATCAATGATGAATATGATGTTGGCAGCACACATTGTCCTTGAAGAATGACAGAAAATTCAGTTTCTCCTAAATGGTTTGCATGAGGTCAGGAATGCCTGTTTCTTCTAAAAACAGAATATTTTTTCCTTTTGTAAAATAATCACCTTTCCTACTTTGGGCTATTGTGAGTATTTATTCATTAGCACTGAGCAAAGTCACTGGACTGTTGTGGTCAGAAAAGAGTGGGGTGCAAAAGGAACCATAAAAAGCCAAAAAGATAAATTCTGCATTTTTATAAATATTTAAGTGCCTCTTCAGCAAAATATCTAAATACAGTGTACAGCACATATCTATGATATTGTTTTTAGCTAGATCAAGAGATGAATTTTAATTCTGTTTGTCATGTGGTTACTAGCATTGAGAAGGAGAAAGTGAGCCTTGACTTCAAGTTGTCAGTCTGAAGGAAAGCGTGAAAACTTCTCATAAATAATTATCCATCATTAACTTCTGCACCTCTAGTGGGGCTTTTGTATAACGTCATTGCCTGTGTTCAAATACTAGTAATTCTCCAGATTTGTTTATTCATATTATCTGGCTGAGGATGGGGGCCCCAATTTTTTTTTTTCCTCAGTGTTCAGTGCTTGTGAAATCCACCAGAGAACTACCAGCCAGGACAATGAATGTCCAGTCTTGTATTGAACTCTGTAATCTGTCTCTTTGTCAGTCCAGCATAGCAAGAGGGTAATTCTGTCCAGTTAACAGCAAAACCCCAGCTCTGCTGTCTCTCATAAAAGGTGGTCATGCCCTCCTTGTTCTCTTCAGAGCATCCACATTTATCCTGGCTGTTGTGCACCTAACTCTTGAGCACTTGTGGCTCAGGGGCAAGAAGGGAATTGCCCCTACCCTCTGGGGCTCAGGACCATGTGCAGACCCCCTGACAAGGGAACTGGGCTACTCAGCCCATCCCTGGTGCCCCTGGCTGGCTTTCTATGGCAGTAGGACTAGCTGATCTTCCAGTTCCTGAAAAAGATCCACTTGCATCATTAAGGCCTGATAACTTATGCGTTTTAGTTGCATGATGTTAATATTTATGAAGTACTTTCTATTCAGAAGTTGGGGCAACTCGGAACACCTTTGGGAGCTACTGTGCTATTACTACCTTACCTTATAGATGAGAAAGTAAATTGACTTGCCAAAGGCCATGCAAAGTCTCTAAGGGAACCAGAAATATAACATGGATCCATCAAAGGGTCCTTTCACCCACACAGTGATACCTTGCTTTAGACATAATAGCAAGAATATCAGAAACATAATACTGGTAAGAACTGGAACCATTAAAAAGTAATGCAAGTACAAACCATTTTTCTGATGCAATTATCACATTGAAGCAACTGCAAGAAAGCCCTGTGCAGTGAGTTCCTTTCTATTAGTAAATTAATGCCTCAACCATGCCATCTGACTGCCTGCCAGATGAATTTTGCTCAATGTTGAATGAGCCTGAGGCAGATATAGTAGGTCCTGTGCCAGCAGTAAAGCCAGCTTGGTTCTGTAACTATATGTTTTTCATTTTGTTTCAGTGCTTTAGTCCAGAATAGTCTGCCTTTGGCACTGGACCTAGAAATTAGATGTTTGTGAGTATGATCCTGCCTATGCAGAATGGGAACTGATTTGCAGTATTTGTGTTGCTAGGCTTTGACAGGTTCACACAGACTAAAACAAGTTTGTCTGATCAGCAGAGAGAGAAAGCATCCCTTGTCTGTATTTCTAAATCATTTTGTTTAGGATGAGGACCCAAACAACAGCAAAGAAATGAAATTATAATTGGCTTGTAAGTAAGAATTTTCATCTTTAAAGCTACATTTTTTGGCCTGTTGGATCAGCATTTGGTCATCTGCACCTCTGAGGTAGATGTAATAAGGGGGAACATATTTTAGACAGGGTTTGCATCTGGAGCATTAATGCTTTTTGAGAAAACAGTTAAAGATCACCCACTGCTACTTCCAAAACTGGCCTCTTTCTTCTGTACTATTGAAGCAGGTGTGGGATATCAGCACACTGAAAATGAACCCCTCTGGAGAGGAGTACTATCATAGAATACCAGGTTGGAAGAGACATCAAGGATCATCTGGTCCAACCTTTCTTGGAAAAAGCATGATCTAGACAAGGTGGCCCAGCACCCTGCCCAGCTGAATCTTAAATGTGTCCAATGTTGGGGAACTCACTGCTTGGATCTCTAATGATGTATTATTGATATTGCCAGTAAGCAGTCTGTAATCCTGTTAGGATAGTAGAGATTTACCACAGTGTTGTAAAGTGCCTAATGTGCACTGCATAGTTGTGTTAGTAAGTAGGAAAGCAGAAGGCTTCTTAGAGTGCAGTTTTTCCATAGGTTTGTATCACTACAGCCTTGTCTTTGTTGTTAAAACAGTATTGCCCAGGATCTACAGCTTGTGTTAAACTTCAGGAAGTGCTGTAGATCTAGAACCATTTGTTAGTGGCGTTGCTTTTTATATGGCTTGCTTGTCAGCTTTCCCAGTGTTCTTCCAGTTGCTGTTAATGGCCTTTAAAAGCTACAGCTGAAATCCTTACAAAGAATTTGAGTAGGTGCCGAACCATGTAATATCATGGTACTTCTCTGAATTCACTCTGATTTCTCTTGATTGTCTTCCAAAGGCTTCAGCAATTTTGTAAATTTTCCTTCAAGACTCCTGATAGGGCCTGTACTTCCAAATCAAGATGCAGGAATAAACCCAGCTCAGTGCTAGTGAGCTTACTTGAGCAAAATGACACAGTTGCCCCTGTGCATGTCTTAAATAGGATGCTTGTAGGTGTCTCAGCTCACAGGGATTGCAGATTGTTCTAGTGAGTGTTTTGGAGTGCTTGGTCTTATCTTGCTGGGTACAAGAGTAGCAAATTGTGAATTGTTTTATTGGGCATGTAGATGTACAAGAGGTGGCTTTGGCCCTTCTTCTCCAAACCCTGCTTGCCAACATTCTCACCCAAAGTGTATTGAAACCTCTCAGCTCATTTTTCAGTGGGATCAAAACAGAATTGCAGGTGACAGACCCTCAGGGGGCAATATATGACAAGTAAAGGTGGTAGGTTGCCAATTTGCTTAATGTCAGGCAGTTAGAAACCCCTTTATTTGGGTATAGGAAATCCAAGTCACAAGACCTGTGACTTAGATTAATATAGCAAAATAGAGATTGATAGATTGATGTTGGCATGCCTCTCAGCTGCCAGCTGCCTCATAATGACTTGCCCAGCTGTGATACATGTAGGAATAATTTCTAGATTTTATCTTTAGTTTTAGAGTGCTTATTTATGTTTCAGTAGTATTTTATTTAATAGTGTCTTGAATTGTTTTTAGCATTCCTAAAGGCTTGAAAATAGCTTTTTGGACCAAAGAGAAGCTGGGTGATATAGCTGACATACCTTAAAGAACTGACCAGTCATCAGTGACGGCAGGTACCAGGTCAAGGATGAAAGAACAAAAGACTCCACAGACCGTTCCCTTTCTCTTTTAAGCCTGTAAAAACCCTGTAGTGGGTCAGTGCTAAAGACAGTCATGACCAATGATGAATTGAGGTCAGAGAAGTAGATGGCATGCTGATTTCTTCTATTTTAACTTTTGTGGGCAAGTGGTTCATAACTTCTGTTTTCTCTGGATCAGTTCTGGGTAAAGTAAGGATGAGCTTCTCATTTCCCATCTCACTTTTGGAAACATTTTCCCCCACCCATTCTGTTTAATCTACATTGGCTGAATATTAATTAGGGCTTATTCCTAGCTCAGTGTTAAGAATTCATGTGTGTGCTTATGTTAGTTTTTTGCGTGGTATGGGGTTTTATTTATGCTAGTAGTTATGTGAACTTGACTGAGAAAAATAAAACCCCTTAAAATTAGATGTCTCAGATTATCCTTGTCTCTACTCCTGCCCTGGTGCTGTTCTTGTTCTTTTTTCTCATTGGAAACAGAACTCGGTGAAGTCTGCTTCTAATTTGTGCTCTTTCAGAGAATGGACCTATTCTTTCTGGCAACTTTAAATAACTCAAGATTGTTCAGTCTTTATATTGGCTTGATTGTCTTCTGTAGCAGTGTCGTGGTTTCTGTATTATCCTTTTTTTAATAGTAGAATGACAAGAACAGTACAGAACAACCTTTCAGAAGGTTAGAATAAGTCTGTGATGTGTGCGAATTGAAGCGTCATAGGATCTGATTTTTTTTTTCAACTTTTTATCTTAGTACTGTGTCGATGGTGAGTAGCTGCATCTGAAGAGACTCTAAGGCAAGTAATCTCCTGCTTTGAGGATGGGGAATATGGGAAAAAGATGAGTAGGCAAGAAAGGAAAAAGAAACCCACCACATCCTGTTTTTTTTGTTTTGTTTTCTATTTGTCAACAGCTTATTAAAACATGTTAACTCATGTTTCCTCATTAAGTTGAAAGTATATCTTTATGTTAAAAAGTCAGATTCCGGATGTTGTACTGTGGTGTAAGCTGGAGCGCACAGGTTTTGAAAGGAATGATTTTCCAATTAAGCAGTTGAAGCTGGAAATACCTATGCAGGTACCTGCCTGTGAATGAGAATTGTTTGAAGAGAGGTTAGTCTGCTTATTTGATGGGTGCTTGGTTTTGTGCCTTCTTTCTGAACTGCCATTTAAAGTATCTTCTGTCCTTTAAAAAACAGGAACAAAATTTACCTTTCTAGCTTTTTTTTTATCAACTTCTCATAGGTAAGCACCTCTTCTTAGTGAACTCGGGAAGGTCATATTGGTAAATAATTTGGTTTAGTTTATAGTCTGAGCTTCTTAGGCAGTGTGACAACAAAGTTAAACACATTAAAACTTCCAAGAAATAAAATGCTGAAGATAAAATATGCATGGATAAACAGCATTAAGTCATGGGTATGTGCTTAGGTTTTTCTCAAAAATGTAGTCAGTGTTCTTAAAACATGTGAAGACTTGAGCAACAAGGGGATGACACAAACTTCAAGAAGGAGTCCATATACAATCAGAACCCTACTCTGATGCCCTAGAAAACAAGTTCATTAGAGGGTATTGCAAACACAACCTAGGGGATCTCGGGTTGCTTCACTTGTAGTTTTGTAATTAAAGAGCTCTTTAAGTGCCAGGCCTCCAGTTGACTCAATGGTATGAGTAAAGAAATTTACTGGCAAGTCAAAAAGTGAATTATTAGTGATTCTTTCACATCTGTCCAGCATTAGGTTTTATGTTTGTTTTTTTTCTTTTTAAATGAAAGTAGCATGTAGAAATCTGGATGGTAGATTGAGTGTCCTTGTCCTTCACTTGAGTTGGAGAGGGTACTGCTGCTGCACAGGAAGAAAAGTAAAATCTCTTCAGCAGCTATGTTGTCTGTTTCATATGCCAGACTGAAAAGGAAAAGTCATAGTAGATCCACACTGCTTATTAGCTGTAGACAACTGTCCAAAAATACTAGCAACTTCCATGTTATGAGTATTTGCCACAGAGACATACAGCAGTAAGCTTTTAAGAAGCACTGGAGCGGTGACAGCTCAAAGGAAATGTGTCAACTATTTGGGACAGGACTGCATGTGCACTTGTCTAATTATTTTGGACAGCAATGAGAGTCACGCATGTGAGCCTGCATGTTAACAGACAGATAGGATAGTGTTGGGCAAGTAGGCAGAGCATCTGGTCAAATCTGGTAAAAAAATGGAATATCACAAACATGAATTTTAAGTGTATATGTTGCTTGTGTCTGCAACCTTCGTTCAGTGGCTGCTCTGACAAGAAAGCTCTAAAGCTGCCTGAGGAGAAAAACTGAATGTTTCAGAAGTATTTGGAAACTAGTTTTGAATGTTTGTTCACAAATACTAATTAGTATTCTTTTGAGATAAAGAAATCCTGTTAAGAATCAGATACCTTTGTATGGCACACTGAGGACTGCCTTTGACTACAGATCCAAATACTTGCAAGGACCTTGTTATAAGTAGCTCTTGGAGACAAATAAGCTCCAGGTTCTAAGGCAGCAAACTCAGACTTTTCAGAAAAATTACCAAGATGGACAGAAAGTGGAAATCTTCAAATAAACTACTCATAACTGCAGGAAGTCAGGATTTAACCAATTTGCTCTTCTGTAATTGGTCTGGGATGTTTTCACAAATAAGAAGTCTTTTGCCACCAAATAAGAGCTTTCCCTTTGCCCTTAGAAGATGCCATGTATCTGATTCTTCAAAATTCCTTGCTAATGCTCTGCTTTTGTGAATTGTTCTGGTGACCACTGACTTACTCTGAAGAAAATAGTGTTGATTTAAGGAGAGATATGTGCAACTTTTAGGTTTTGAAAAACAAACAAAAGAACGTAGTAGAGTAGAGCCAGTACATTCCTTGCTTTTGCAATCTGGTAGGGGTTTATAAAAAATAAACTATATTTAAGGACTTGATGTAATGTGGTTTGACTATTTTGATGATATTGGAAGGATTATTTGTTTAGAAAGTTAAAAATTTCATCCCAAATAAGGAATGGATTAATACAATAAAATCAAATCTGATAACTGTATGCGCTGTTGCTCTATGCCAATATATCACATCATACAGGCTGCTTCCACCCAAGGTGAAAGCGGGGAAGGGTAAGCCAATGGCAAATAGCAAAGTAGTGGTATTGCTGGAGAGCTGACAGTTATGACTGAAGGTGATTACCATGACATTATCATTATCTGGGCAGGATTAAATTAAGTCCAGAACTAATTATATTGTCCTTTCCAGAAATAGTCCAGAAATACTTCTGGTAAATGTCAGAAATAGGGTTCACCATTTTGATGTTTATCTCTCAATAAGAGGTGTGTGTGTTCATGTAATGACAATATAATAAATTGAAAAGACACCAAGAA
This sequence comes from Syrrhaptes paradoxus, assembly GCA_013400615.1. NCBI lineage: Eukaryota > Metazoa > Chordata > Aves > Pterocliformes > Pteroclidae > Syrrhaptes > Syrrhaptes paradoxus. The sequence continues at coordinate 8,208 of VZTO01027906.1, read as the reverse complement.
AAATGAGTGGTATTGGAATACTTCATTGCCCTCAATCTACACATGCCAATTAAACTCAAATGGATAGATACAAGAAGTATGACTGCTGCAGTGTCTGCTGGAATCTTCATCCTTTTTAAGAGGATAAGTACATTTTTACTTCTGCCAAAGCTACCCTTGCCACCCTTCAAACCTTACTTTCACATATCCTATCTCTGCAACCTGCTCTACTTAAAGTACTTTTAAACTATCTCTGTTTTCAGAACATGTTGGACAATTGTACTTTTGTGATCTATCTTTTCAACTGTCATTTTTCAGTCTCTACTGTGTATTTCTTCTTGTATACCCAGTATTTCTATTCTATGCCTGTATCTTGTCCTGGGTTAAGCTGAGACAGAGTTAACTTTCTTCGTAACAGCTAGCAAGAGGCTGTGTTTTGGATTTGTGCTCAGAAGAATGCTGATAAAAAGTGATGTTTACGTGGCTGCCAAGGTCTTTCAGCTTCTCTGTCTGGCCGCAAACAAGAGAAGCTGGGAGGGAGCACAGCCCCAGTTACTAGCCCAGGATTTGATCTTAGGTTTGGGATTGAGACCCAGAGTGATGACTAATCTATTCCATAACATACACATCGTGTCCAGTATATAGGTGAGGATCCTCCGGAAGATCGTCCTTTTTTGTTCTGGATCTCTTTTGCTCTGGGTCATCTTGTTCCAGGTGGCTGCTCTCCCAAGGCCTTCCCCCCCGCAACCCCGGTCAGCCCTCGGTCTCGGATGCTCCGATTATTATCTCCGTTCCATGAGTGTGGTTTCGGGACTCTCCCTGCTCTGGGATCGTTAGCGAGGAACAGGCTGAGCCTTGGTCATTGAGTGGGGGGGCAGTATCACTGTGTATCACTCATTTGTATATTTGTATAGAGTATTATTTTCTATATTGTTGTAGTTTAGTAATTAAATTGTCCTTATCTCAACCCACGAGTCCTTTTTTCCCTTTACCCCTTTAATTCTCTCCCCTATCCTCGTGTGGGGGGGGGTGAACCAAGGGCAAATCCATCACAATCTTAAGCTTCATTATTTTTTGTACTTTCCTGTTTATCTATATGGGCCTTTTCTCAGTGTTACTACCTTTATTGCTAGACTACTTGCCAGGAAGCATAGCTGAATTTATCTTTGAACAATTTCTATTTCCTTTCTGTATATTTTCCTGCATTGCTTTATCCCTGTTCCTATTTCTTTCAGCTTTACTCTCTGCCCACAGTATGCAGTGCTGAAATTCAGCATCTTTATTTATCTCTGGTTTAGCCTCAGTTTATTTATAGATAAACAGGTGTTGCTTAGAGGTTACCTTATCTGCTCATCTTGGCAGTGGGATTTTTGTGATTTGGACCTAATTTACTTTCTGAGGAAGTGCCTTGCAGTATACCCAGAAATGTCTTGGATATTCCTGTAGTCAGCAAGCTGGGTGGTAGTCAAGGCAGGTTTGCTCTTTTTCCTGTTTCTAGTCAAGCTTCTGCCTCCCTTCTCTCACTTTGCCCACTTGTGTGAAAATCGCTATCAACTTAAGTTCCCTTTTGTTTCAGTGTCCAGCTGAAACTTCCATGCATATTTCTGTATTTGGACACCCTTTTTACTGCAGCCCGTGTTCTTGCACATAGTGTGGGTAAGAAGCATTTGTGGGCAGGATTTTATATAGAAAAGGTGAAGAAGTAGCTCTACTGCTTTTGGGCCTGGGCTAAGACACCTATGAGGCTCTTCTAGGTGAGACTGGTAGGAATAGGAAGGGAAATGTGGAAATGGTGGAGGTGGGGGGGTTGGGGAAGGGGCGGTGGGGAAGGAGCTTTTGAATGGCTCAGCTTTATCTCCTCAGAAGAACACTCCCTGGTCTTGCTGTGGGCCACTAGGCACCCATCTGGGATGCTCATGCTGAGCTAACCAGGATGATTGTTGCCATGACTACCAGAGCATCTGTCCACTAGCCCACGTATTTTTTCCACCCTCTGTTTCCCCATGTCCATTCCTACAGAATCCTGTTGCTGCTCTGGCTGCCTATGCTTCTGTGTGGTTCCCAAAGTTTGCTGGAAAATCAAGACAATGATTTTTTTGGGGTAGATCTTGACTCCTCTAGGGGAGCTTAAAGTTACTGGCTTTTAATGATCTTATCTTTCTGATTGGTATGGTATGTTCTATCAAAAGTAGTACAGGAGAATTACAAGGCTTTGTTTAAACTTGTAATTTCCTTTAAAAAGATGAGGTAAGAGGGAGAAAATAGGAAAAGCACATACTCTTTGCTTTAAATATCAACAAACCCCTGGTATTCTGCATCTTCAAAAATGTGCTTTACTTAATGCCTTCATGAAAACAAACTTGTGATGGGCTGGCTCTCAATCAGTTTTACTCATGGGACTTTGATACCCACAGTACAGTTTTCCAGTGCTGCTTTAATGGATTTCTTCAGGAAGAAAAAAATAGTTAATCACCCGATACTGTGAAATCACAAACTTCCTGTAATTTCATGGTCTTTGTCAAACAAACAAGTCCTCTTTGACCTTGAGAGATATGGAGGTGGGGGGAGAGTTGTGGTAAGGAGAGGAAGAAAGCAAAATGCAAAACCATGCCATCACTGTGTCCTGTGTGCTTCCCTCCCACAGTAAAAGCCAGTAGTAGCTGCAGTTAATATCCAGCTGTTCAGTGGGTGACAAATGAGATACAAAAGCCTGCATGCCCTGCAGCTTGTCTGGAAATGTATTCGATGTCTTAGGGATACCTTGCAGCTCCTCTGGACATAAGTGGTGTACTGGAGGCTGTCTCTTTCTGGGCTATAGGGCCTGTGTGTTTATAGGATCTAAGCATTATGACCCACCTGAGAATCTAGAGAAGTGCCTCCCTACAGAGTACTGCTTGGAATAAGAGAAGATGCAGTGTTCTGTAGCCTTTTGATGATATAGTTTTGCTTTGTGCTCGTGTGTTCATTTTTCACTGGAGTGTTGTCTATACCTTTAAAATAGTTCGGCTTCTGCACAACTTGATTGCATACCCACTTCCTTTGTCTCAGCCCTTGCTGGTGTCCCTCTTTGACCTTCATGTTCATACTTGTCATGTATCTTTAGTCCAGATATAACCTATGTCTTGTGTGTCTGTGTCCACATGCATGTGCCTGTCTGCAAAGAACCCGTCCCCATAATAAGCCAAATAAACCTGTTTTGGTTGTTGAACATTACATTAGATCTCTGGTACTTTAATTTGTCCCATTCAACTGTGAAAAAAGATTGTCCTTGCTAAGTATTTGTGACATTCTTAGTGCCATGGGATTGCAGTCCTTAACTGGGTGATGTTCTTGTCTGAGTAAGAATAATTTGTTTAAAGTATTTTTATTTTTCTGATCAATGCTAACAACCACAATATATCAATTAAGTTCCTTAAAACTTTTTTCTTTATTAATTGAATCTACCCCCCCCACACTTTATAGTCAATTTATGTGTTTGTTCTAGAACAGCAAGACGTATTTACATGATTGAGTGTTTGTGTAGCCTTCAAATAGGATTGCTTGTATGCCGAATGCAAGTCTTCTCTACCCTGGTGCCCTGGACACATAACAGCTTACTTAGGTTTAATTTGTAGTCTTGGTCAATTTGAAAACAAACAAACCACCACCACCAATAAAAAATTAAAAAAAAACAACAAATTCTGATCAGTCTATGAAAGACAAGATGAAAAAGGCACTGATGCTTTGCCAGAAAATCTTGACAATTCAAGCGCAGTCCCAGCAGATTTTGGTTTCTTTTGGCTTTATTCATCTCAGTCACTGTCTCACCCAGCAGAGCTGTTTGTTTCTGCTCCAACAGTGCCTGGAGTGCCCAGGAATAATTCTACCAGTTCCACATAAGATACAGGGAGACTAGAGGAAACTACTTAGTGGATAAATATGGGTGTTTTCAGTGGGTTTTAAATATTTAAGACATTATTTTCATAATCCAAATTAAAAAAAAAATCTGTCCTTTCAAATGTTTTACCGCAGTTTAATGTTTTTACATGGTGGAGGATATTGTAGAAAAATTGTGGCAACGTTACCAAGTACAGTGCATTTTTTTTCTGTTATTACATGAATTTACTTTCCTAATGGTATTTTGCAATCTTAAATGATTTACTAGAGCAGTAAAGCAAACTCTTGTTAAAAGACTGGGGGAGGGGGGGCAACCAAACAATAATTGCCTGTTCCAGAATAATTTCTAATCTGTAATACTTTTCTTTTTTCTTACAATTGTTATCTTCTTTCAGAGTCTGTTGTACAGCATCTCTGAACCTTAGGAAGAACTATAGTCGTACTAGACAATTTGGGTTAGTTTATTTGAAAGTGTATAGCAGTTGTGATCTGCTTTTAGAACTTTATTGAGGTCAGCTTCTTTCTTTCCATATTGAACATGGAAACAAAGCTGTGATCTAAGTGGCCTTTGTGTCAATATTTGTAATTCTGGGATTATTGCTAAAATAATCCCATAATCTTTTTGGGGGGTTGGGAAAAGTTTCCAATAGATCAAACTTATTTTTATCATGTAATGACAGATTAAAAAAAACCCAAGAAAACCTCCAAAACTGGAAATGCAGTGTTTATAAGAACAATTTTGAGGAATTGAATTAATAATCATCTTTCTGATCTGCTGGTATAGTAATTTGTATTCTTCTCTGTATGATGTCATGGCACTGTCCTTGGTTTCAGCTGACATTAATGGAAGTTGAAGATGCCTGGTACCTGGAAGAGATGCTCAGTGTCTCACAGAAGGACACTAACTAATGGTGCTGCTGCCTTGTTACATAACTTCTGACAAGCTTTTATGTGTTTCTTCTTCTCTTAATGTGTTGATTTTGCAATTCATCATTAGTAGCAACTCCCTGCAAATTCCCTCTCTTGATCTCAGTCTGCTTTGTCCAGGTTTACTCCTAGGTGGTAATTTAGAATTTAAACTGGTTTTTGTACATCACTGTTCATTAGATATAAATGTGCAATAACTGTGGCAAAATTAGAAAGCTTGGTTGATTAAAATTTTAATTGAAGGCTGAATACTGATATTTTGTCTTTAAAGTGATATTTTGAGGAAGACTAGCTTGATTTTAAGAGAATGAAATATTTTAGTCTGCACTTGAGAAAACAAATATAGCTAAAATTTCAAATGGATTTAACTTCTTAAACTACTAGAGAATTTTTTTAGCTACTAATCAAAACAGTAAAACATCAGTACCAATAAACATATATCTGTGTGTGAGTTGATTAATGTGCATTTTCCATCTGCAGGTGGTGATCCACATGCTGCCCAGTATTCATAGGATTTCTCATTATGACAGGAGAATCATTACTGAGTGCTGTTCTCAAATATTTGTCCTCACAAATCTCATGACTTCTGGAAAATGGGTGGTTCTCTGTAATGTTAATTTTTAGATAAAATTAAACTAAAAATTCCTCCATCTCATTTTTGCATTTGTATGAGAGGTGGGAATAGCCCTTTCTTCTCCCAGAGGTGAGAACACACAATGTATGGTGTTTTGTTACCTCGCAAGACTTTAACTGTTCTTATGATGGAAATTCTTCGAAGGGAGGGTGATGAGGCTGCTGTAAACCCAAGGTTGATATGAAAGCATCAATTCAAATATCACTAATTCCCAAGAGCTGTTTTTTTTCACATGTGTTTTAGGTGTCTTAGAAATAGGTGGGAAAGAAACTTGTGACTGTGTCGAGCTAAAGAGCTTTATTCCGGCTTCAGTGATCAAAGTGCTCAGAGAAGGCCATAATGAGAAGTATTGTAAGTTTAAACTGGTAGTAATGGTTGTTGAATAGGCTGGTGAGTGCCTCTTAAAGGAGAGCAAAAAGAAGAGTACCTCTGGGGGGTGAGTACAGTTTTTTTTGGTCTTTAACCTAATATGTGCTCAAGGATGGATCCAGGCTTTATAGAGCTGTTATGCATAATACTGCTCTAGAGACTTTTGTATAAAATGGAGTCTCAAATATATTTCCAAGCTGGAGCTGTTACTTTCAACATAGTAACTCTTCCTAGGAGAATATTTTTGAGATGAATCATAGAGGTTGACAAAAATAGGACTGCTTAAATTGTCAGTCAAGGGTTGGAGAAGCTTCCTGTCAGTTTTCATGGCAGAAAAAGTAATACCAAGTCAAGCTTGGATTTGTGGTCTTGTACAGGTAACCACCAGATATTTTACTTTTGTAAGTGGCATTCTATTTTTAATTTTTTTAAAATGAATTCACTTTAATGGTTCTCTTAACTGATAAATACACTTGTATATGTCAAGGTTTAATTCTTTAAAATGATTAACAGCCCCCCTCAGTTGTGATTCTTTAAAGTATCAAAGGCCAAGTTCTGCTGTTCTTCATACTGCAAACTATTTTGAAATTGATATTATGTTCCTGCCTCTTTCTTCTTAAGCCTAATGCAGCTGTTATCATGTTGACGGACGCAGGTATTCTCCGCATTACTATTTTTTTTCCTTTATGAATCTCTTATCTTACTGCAGTTCTCATCATTAATTCTGGCAACAAAAATGTGTTTGTAAACCACCTTATTTGTCTGCCTTAAAAATTAGCTTGTTCTGCACTTAAACAAGTAATTAGTTGCTGGTACAAGCAACAAGTACTTAGCTTTCAACTCTTACTTTCCAGTTTTCCTCTACCATGGTAATATGGCTTGTTATGAGGCTTTGTACTAATTAAGTGAGCAAGATGTAACTTTTAAGAGTTTACTTAGGTAGGGAGGGAGATGGTGGACCTGGGTATCCATGGATACTCTGTCTTTGAGGGATTCTGCTCCTGATAACTTTTGAATTGAAAGTCAACAGATCTCATCCGCACTATCATTACTGAAGTGTTTGCAGAGACACGCTCAGTGTTAATTTAGCAGGTTTAATTTAAAATAGAGGAATTAAGGTTCAAAAGCTATATTTAGTGAATAAACTGCTTTAGAAGAGGTGAGGGCTCTTTCAGTCTTGATGAGGCAATTTCATCACAACTTAAAAAGAGGTCAGCTAAATTTTCACATAC
>VZTO01027904.1:16111-37106 GCA_013400615.1 Syrrhaptes paradoxus | reverse complement strand
GTTTTTCTGCTTTTCTCAGCAAACTTACCTTCAGAGGTAAGACCCTGTCTGCCGGAATGGAAGCAGTGATGGTTCTGACCTTACAGCCGTTCTCTTGCTCTCCCTTCATTCATTGATTTCATGCTTGCTGGAGGTAATTAAAATAACATATCAAAATTCTTGAATGCTTTGGGAGTGGTGGTAGAAGACTGCAATACGACTCTATGCCCACCTGCTAACCTCAAGATAAAGCTTCAGGGAAATTTTAGTTTATCTACCTTGGATACTGGTATTTTTATATTGAAAATCAAATCAACTGTAATCCATGGTCATGATGATGTTCAGCCATGGCTTGTGAACCCTCTGACAATACCACTTATTTTGTTGATCACCATTGCCAGTGGCTTGGCTGTGTTGGTCCCACTGTGTAGCACAGTGTTATCTTATGCTTAGATGGCGTGAGAATAATGAGAGGTGCTGAGATGGTGAGGTGCTGAGCTGTCGTAATTCTGAGCACAGCCACTATGCCTGTAAAAGGAAATGTTTTATAGTTATACTTTGTAAGTTCTTAGGAACTCATTTTGTAATAGCTGTGGATTTAAGGAATTTTTTTTTTTGAGATTTTGGAATTTTATCTAAAAGCCTGAACTGTAATGAAACAACTGTAAGGAAAATAATTGTTTACCTTCATACTGATAAAAGCATAAGATAAAAGCTGATACAATTACAAGAAACTAATATTAAGCAATGAAGTTTAACATGATAATTGTCACTAGAAACCTCTTAAGTAGCCCTATTAAACCTCTGAGTCCTTCACAGAAGGAACTCCATTTCTCTTGTGAAATTGGTTNGCAATGAAGTTTAACATGATAATTAGCAGTTGGATGCTTGTTAGAAGCTGTCATGTTCAGTCGTACTTTTGATTGTCCTTTCTTTAGTTTGATTCTCACTAAAAACCTCTTAAGTAGCCCTACTAAAGTCCATTTCTCTTGTAAAATTGGTCTGCTTTCTCTTGAAAACCAATTTTGTTCTGGTTTTTTTTTATGTGCAACAAGATGTGTTTCTGTCTCTGCGATGTGTATTTGGTGTGATGATCACTGGAAATTCAGACTTATTTTGGAAGAAGGGAACTTGTTCTTTTGAAATCTCCTTACAACTTTGTATGTTTATAAAACTGGAAAGCGCGAGCGATTTTGACTGTATGTAGTATGTTACAGCTTTGTCCTTGTCATTCTGTATTTTGCTTCTAGAGGAAAAGAGCAGTGGGTTCCGGCTGAAGCCACCAATACTTATCCATGGTCAGGCACCTAGTGCAGGTGAGTTCAGTGTTTTCTGCAGCAGTACAAACAGACCCCTTCAAGCATTTTATTTATTCAAGAGTTGCCTCAAACTGCTATTGGAACAGGAAGGTGACAATACCTGTATTTATGCAGAAAAAGCTCTTGTGTTCTCCAGGGTGGTTATGCCAATATCAACTCTATAATGTGTAGTTACACCCAAACTTTGGCTTGGATCAGTTACGCCTTGCTGAAGCGTGTCTCCCACTTGTCTCTGCTTGGCATGCTTTGCTTCACTTTTTAGAGTTATCCTGGGCTCCAGGAACTCGCTTCCTTTGGTAATGAACTGGAACAAAAGCGGTGCTCCAGGAGTGCGCTGAGCAAGTCCCGGCCATGCATGGGCACCCACTAGAGCAAAGTCTGAAAAGTTCTTCACTCTGCACTTCCGCCTGTCCCTGGCTTTGGGCGATAGCATGGATGGCAGGTTCTTGATGCTCCCTGTTCTGCTGAGCAGTCTGGCTCCGTGGTTTGGCTGTTACTGGGTTTCCTGTTTGCTGATGAGACCTAGCCAGTATGGGAAAAACATTAACATTGCAGTCTTCTATTTCTGGGTCATTGTCATAAACTCTCCTTCTGTGCTTTCCTGGATAAGGTAGAGAATAAATTTGAAACTGTCTTTTAAGGATAGGAAGTTGTCTTTTCTATTTGGGGCTAATTCTGTTTTGAGGCTGAGTGAGGGATGGGAAAGAAGAAGGTGGAACCTTTTCAAATGTCTGGTTTTCCATTGTGTGTTCTGTTGGAAGCAGTTACAGAGAAGACCCAATGAAGTTGAGTCTTTCAACTTTAAAGCTTTATAGCTCTTGAAAAAACTTTGTACTTGCAGGTCTCCCTAGCCAGAAACCGAAGGAACAGCAGCGAAGTGTGCTACGTCCAGCAGTATTACAGGCACCACAGCCAAAAGCTTTCTCACAGATGGGTAACTCAATGCTTTTGCTTTCTAGAAGACCGCAGAGGGAGAACAAAACTCCAAAATTTGTGTACAATGTTAGATTGCAGCAGGGTGGTTGCCTGAAGTTGTGTGTGTTGAAGTCTCTGCATCATTTATATAGATTAAATGCCTTTTTGCTGACTTGCTTATCTGCATTTGGAATTTTGATTTGGGTAAGAATTGCTGAATTGTGGCCCTTGTGTCTTGCAAAATGCTATGAGAACTCTGTAGTTTACATTGTGATGTTTCCTGAACTTAAACTAGAAAACAGCATGCAATTTGCTACAAAAAACTTTCTACTTTTACGACAATCTAAGTATCTAGAGAACTTATGTCACTTTCTCATTCCTCACAGCAGTTCTCAGCTGTGGCACCAATGGTGTGAATATCCCACCGGATTCTGCAGCCACATCAGAATCACTAAGTAATGCAACACTGAAAAGTTCTGACTCTGAAGACAAGGTGAGTTGGAGGAGGACTGGAAGGACACTCAAGGTGACTGACATGAGAATAGTGTTTTCAGAACAGAGTCTGTTTTTCAGGACTGTGAGTGCCATTTCTTCAGTGGTAGCCCCCTTATCTATCCGTACTATGGTAGTACAATTCAGGTCTAGTAGTAGATTTTATACTGTCCTAACAGTATGCTATGTTTATCTTTACTAACTTGAGAACTGTAATAAAAGTTTACTGAATCCACAGCTTAGGATGGTTTTCATACCTGTTGTCCCTTACAAAATATATAAAAATTGCTCAGTTCTGCTTCAACTCTGGCTGGTTCCTTTCGTCCTGCTAGCTTTGTTTCTAGTCTTGCTGTAAAATCTTACTGCAGCTTGAGTGATGCTACTCCTACCGTAGGCATTGGATTCCTTAATTTGGGTGTCTCGGTTAGTGAGCTGATAGAATACTGCTTTTCATCTGAATGGATTGCAGGAAGAAATACATCTTCCTCCTGCAGGTTCATCTCTTACTCCTTGTGCCGGGAGTGGGTCAGGAGAGTAGGGAATTGTCTTCTAGGAGGGGGGAGAAAAACTGTCTCCTCCTCCACTGGCTATTACCATGTCCGACTGGTGCTCCTGCTGGGCCAGAAACTGAGAAGCATTTACTGAATTCCTGTGCCTGTCTGAATTCACCCTGCTTTGGTTTTGAGCTGGGTAAATGGAGCAGTTTATGTTGCAGTCTTCCTTCTCAGATTGTCTGGCAAAAAATGATCCCCTGCCCATGGATGATGGCTTTACTGGTGTTGTCTTGATTTCTGACAATTGACTATGGAATGATGTTGGGAAATGTGAGGACGGAAAGCATACAAGCAACTTAAGCGAATGAGTAACACGAAGAAGCTTAGAGACAGGAGCTGATAGTAGGTAAAAATTCAGAGGCAGCCCATAAATTCCCTGCGGGATGTAGTGGAGGGAGAGTGCAGGTGATGAGCAGCTGAAAAGCTTCAGTTAGAGTCCTGGTGAAGGAGACCTAGGGTATGAAGCACCTGAAAGTGATTGAGAACAGCCAACATGGATAAAACATGGTGACCAACTTGTTGGGTTTTTTTCCCCTCTGAGATGACTGGCTGTGCAGAGAGCAATACTTGTTGGTTTTGACTTTAGCAAGGTCTTTGGCATGGATGGTCTCCAGTGTCATCGTCATAGCCAAGTTGGAGAGAGACGTGCTGGTTGGGTAGAATTTAAAGTGGGTGGAAAACTCTCTGAACCGGTGAGCTTCAAGGGTAGCGGTCAGTTGAAAGTTTGATGGGTGGCCTGTTACTAGAGGCGTTCCTCCAGGGCTGATGTTGAGGTCAGTACGATTTAATGTTTACATGACAAGCTGGTGAGGTGGAGCAAATCTTGTTAAGTTTGTGGATGTCAGGAAGCTGAAGGAAGGGGGAAATGGTCGATATGTTGGAAGGCAGGGCTGTTCAGAGTGGTCTCAGCAGGCTGGAAAAATGATCCAAGAGAAACCAACTGATGGTCAACAAACACCAAGTCCTGTACCTGGGGTGAGATAACCTGCGTGTCCCAAGGACTGGAGAGTGAGTGGCTGGAAAGCAGCTGTGCGGACAAGTGTTTGGGTGTCCTGATGCTGTGTGAAGGGTGTCGAGACAAGTTCAGGATTTATTGTCAGGGTCTGTAGCTGAAAGTGTTACTTCCAAGGGTGACAGTTATTTTATTTTGGAGGAGCGGAGAGCAAAAGGGGAAAGAAAAGGGAAGAATTCCCATGGGCCAGCCAGGAAGACAAGTGACAGGGGTTCCCCAGACAAGTATCGTCCCCCTGGGTGTCCTCTCCACGGGAGCAGGTGGTACTCCATAGTACTTCTCCTATAGTAACTATATAGTTTTCGTCAGGATATGCTTAAACTTCCTACTGTGTTTTTTTTCCTGCTGTTAATGATGCTGTTAATGTTGACTGGATCATGCTTTGATCAACATGCTGCTGGTTATTCCATTCTGATTCAATATTTGTTACAATTTTGAAGCTGATGCTGTTTTGAGCATGGTTTGGACCAAATGATTGTTAGAGATCCCCTTGAACCTTAACTATTCTGTGATTTGTTAAGAAAGATGCTCTAAATTTTTTTCAATGTAAAATTTGCCTCTTAGCTCTGGAGATGTTCTTGGCCAGCCATTGTAAGTGACTGTGTGACTCACCGTGTCACATCATGTGTTCCTTGTTTCAGGTCAATTACCTGGGTTAAAATTTTCAATTTCTTTTCTTTAGGCAGGAGAATGTCCGAAAAAAGAGTCCAACAATACTTCAGATGATGACAGCTGTGAGAAGGCAGAACTAAATGCACACCAAGCATTTGTATTTGGGCAAAACTTAAGAGACAGAGTTAAGGTAAACATGTGTTTGTTGTCTTGACTAAGAGTTGATGTATTTAAGTGAGGATAAGAAGCAGTGGAACAGATCATTTGTTGGTGTGAGCATTACTCACTGTTTGTGAAGTGCTTTAACCCCATTAGATAGTGGCTTCAAGACCTCCATCTACACGTGCAAAATCAGAAGCTGTGGAGACAGTTCAGTTGGCTGTTTTATAGTAAAAGTGGTCTTGCAGACATTTATTAAATTAATATTACTGTTCAGGAGCACAAGAGGCTTTTTCAAAGATAAGCACATCTACTGCGGTCGTGGGTAACATCTGCAGCTCCATGCAATGTCACGTTTTCTCTTCCCTTTGGGTCAGAATTAAGTTGAAATGTGTTCCTAAGATGCTACCATGCAACCCAGATCTCACCGAAAAGGTGAGAGAAGAAAAATAGGGTAACCTGTGTGCAAACCTGTGCATGGAGTGATTGAGTTGGATTGTCAGGACCTCCTGTTGAAGACAGGTTTGTGTGGGTTTCCAAGCGTGGCAAACGAAAGTGTGATACTGGGACATCGGCTTGTACTGTTCTGTTGCAGAAAGTGTTTGTGGATGGAACTTTGTCTTGGGAAAGATTGAGCTGAAAGTCTGGTGGTAGTAGTAAGGTGCCAAAAAGTTAAACCTGTCGATATATACTTGTTCTTTTTATAGCTAGGTGATGAAAGCGATGAAACTGCTGATGTGCAGAATGCTGGCCTTCCTACATCAGATGTACCTTCTGCAACAAATTATTTTCTACAGTACATCAGTTCCAGGTGAGACTACAGGGAAACCTCTAGGACAGGTTTCCTTATTCTGTGTTCAAATTACTTGTGATTCTGCTCTTTATTGGATGCAGGGTTTATACTGGGTCAGTGGGAACTCTGGCTTCTGAAGAACGAGGTGGGAACCTTCAGATCTGAGGGAATCCTCAATCATCTGGTCGAGGCAGATGCATTTGACACCATTTATTTGGCCAGTCCTCACCAAAGCCTCTTCAGAAAACTAACAAACATGAAACTAGAGAAGTCTTCTCATGAATGATTAAAAAAAAACAGTGATGGAATACACTGGAGCTACCAGTCGAATCCTGAGAGATCTGTGCTGTATTTGTGTTGTTTGATATGTTCCATATATGATACGGATAAAGGGGATAAAGGGAAGAATATTTTTTTAAAAAGTGATTTATTCATTATAATTTTTTCAGAGCAAGGTAGAGGGCCTGACTAAGCAGGAACCTTACTGTGGGAGGTCTTTGAGAGAATTTCTGATGAGGCAATAGCATCAGAAGAAGTTTGATGTAGGTTTATGTCGAGGCAGCCAGGAGAGGACCGTGCTAATTGTGCCCGTGCGGTGATGAACCCTGAACTGACAGCCTGCACTGGAGGCCGGGATGTCGGTGCTGCTCTATGAAAACATTAGCTCAGTAGTGGTAAAATCAAGTCGTGTTACAGAAAGCATAGAAAGCAGTTGATAATTTCTTAGTAACACAGAGCTGTGAATTCAAATAGTAACTGGGAAAGGATGTGGGGAAAACTCCTCTGAGAGCAATAAGGTAGAGAGACATCTCTGCTTGGGGCAGAACCTGAACTGCAGACTGCTGCAGGCCGTGAGATAATTGTAGGAAAAGCACCAGTGTGTGCTTGCCTTGTCCTTATATTCTGCATTTTTAAGACACTGTTGTTCACCTGCATGGCCTTCACCTTCACCACCAAGCAGGCACTGGGCAGCTTTGCAGTCTGGTCCCTGTTGATATCGCAGCTTTCAGACGATGCGCTGGGGAGGCTGTGGGTGCCAGCTCGGTGCCTTTCCAGAGACACTCGCAGATTTTTTTAAAATCAGATTTGGCAGACAGTAACTATTAACATGTGGGTTTCAAATACTGGAATATTTCTTTATATCTTTCAATCTGTATGACATCTACTGCCATCTCTTGATGGAGTCTTTGCTTTGGGAGGGTTTATTCACTGTAGGTCAGTTGCCAAAAGTTGGACTTTTTCATTTGCCTTTGAAAGTAAAACTGCATCTCTGAGTGGAGTTGGCTCCGCTTAGATGGCAAAATATTAGGATAGTTGACTTTTAACAGGAAAACTCCTCCCTTTGTGTAACACGCTGCTGGTCCTTAAAAAATTTCAAATGCACTGGGTCACACAGCAGGTACTGGGAGATCATACGGAGTTCCCAGTTGGTATCTGGAGCTCAAAACTGGTGTTTCATTCCCTCAGGAGGCAAAACTTTCTTTCCCTGACAGTTGCCTCTGTTCTTTGAATCTCTTTAACAAGAAATAGCAACTGTATGTGCAGGATTTAAAGGTTGGTTTGGCTCCAACTGTGTAGTGACACCCGTGCCCCCATTTCCCAGACTTAGTGACGCGCTCGTGGGCTCGGTCCCAAATGGTCTGTTCTGCACCTTCACTTACGGGTGTGTTGGCATCTGAGAGCAGTATGCCTGCAGGGAAGGCAGGTGAACAATGACCTGGGAAGTTTTTGAGTCCGTAAAATAGTAAAACTATTATCCTTCCTATGTGGGATTTAAAATCCATTCAGAAAAATGCCAGACAGGAGGAGGGTGCTTATTCTGCATCCAGCATTGCTTAAGATGTAATCAGATATAAACAGGGAAGGTATTTACAGTGACAAAATCATTCTGAGAGAATTCTCATTTTATAAAGCCAGTATGTGCTTTCATGTTGCTAAGCTGAATTAATTTTTGATTGTTTCCATGTCAACCAGTGCTTAATTTTTAGAGCCCGTGACAGTTGCTCACTTTTTGAGNCCTGGGGCATGGTTTTCCTCCAGCGGTTTCCCTCGTAGGTAAGTTATTTGAGCGCAGAGTGGGGGTTTCACTGCGAGCAGCGCTCTCCGGGATTTCGCCGCCAAGCTCTCCCAGCGTAAGGAGCTCGAGTGCCTTCTGCAGCGCGTGGGGTTCTCAAGTCCATGCACGTTGGGGCACAGAGCGCTGCTTTAAATGGCTGCTTTGGTACCAGTGTTTGAGGGTGGTTCGTTTGCTGTCTTACAAACTGATAAAAGGTCCCTTCTGTGACTGGGAGAGGGAGCTGGGGGTCCTGGTGGCCAGCAGGATGGCCATGGGCCAGCACTGTGCCCTCGGGGCCAAGGAGGCCAACGGCATCCTGGGGTGGATCAGAAGGGGGGTGGTCAGTAGGTCAAGAGAGGTTCTCCTCCCCCTCTACTCTGCCCTGGTGAGACCGCATCTGGAATATTGTGTCCAGTTCTGGGCCCCTCAGTTCAAGAGGGACAGGGAACTGCTGGAGAGAGTCCAGCGCAGAGCCACGAAGATGATGAAGGGAACGGAGCATCTCCCTGCTGAGGACAGGCTGAGGGAGCTGGGTCTGTTCCGCTTGGAAAAGAGGAGACTGAGGGGTGACCTAATGAATGTTTATAAATATGTGAAGGGTGAGTGTCAGGAGGATGGAGCCAGGCTCTTCTCTGTGACATCCAGTGACAGGACAAGGGGCAATGGGTTCAAGCTGGAACATAGGAGGTTCCACTGGAATAGGAGAAAAAACTTCTCCACGGTGAGGGTGACAGAGCCCTGGAACAGGCCCAGAGAGGGTGTGGAGGCTCCTGCTCTGGAGACATTCAAAGCTGCCTGGATGCGTTCCTGTGGGATCTGATCCCGGTGTTCCTGCTCCGGCAGGGGATTGGACTGGATGAGTGTTCAAGGTCCCTTCCCATCCCTAACACTCTGGGATTCTGTGACTCCCCCAGCGATGGGATTTCCAGTCCGGCAGGAGGGCGGCTGCCTGGGTACAGAGGTGTGACGGGGAACGGTGTGGTTGCTGTGTGAGGTGTAGTTCCTCACTGCTTCTGCTGCTGTTTCATTGCTGTGGGTACCAAAGGGAAACAGGCGATGCTGTGTGTTCACACCTGTCAAACTGCTGGGCAGGGAGTGCGGTCAGGGATGCCTTCAGCTGAAATTGGTTTGCTTTGAACATAACTTCAAAATAAGTGTTGAAATTTAGTTTCAGTTCAGGGGAAGATAACTTGAGCTGGTTTTTGTGCTCCATTCAGTTTCTTGGCGTAGCAGGATAGCTTTTACTGTGCAAGTATGTCATCTGTGGGATTCTTCTTTTGCTGTACGGTTTATAAACACGAGGGCTTCCCTCAGTAATTGACTGCTAGTCCTGTTCTGCAAAATTAATGCATTTTTGCTTTCTTCTGTTTATCTCTTTGCAATAGAGTCCACCAAAATCAAGTGAAGGCAGCGCAGAGACTAAGGAGAATGCTGCTACAGAGTCTGGATCTGAATCATCTTCTCAGGAAGCCACACCAGAAAAAGGTGAAAACCAAAATATTCTTTGGGAATGGTAGTTAATCCGTGTTTGACTGCATTTTTCAATATCATGTTGCTTTATAAAACCATAACTTTTTATGCAGCCTTTAGTGTCTGCTGAAGATACAGGCTTGGGGCAGGGGGTGACGTGCTGGATGCTCTATGTTCTCTTGTCCCTTTAATATTAAACACGTACAGGCTGCACTGTTGTTGTCATGGTTGTTCTGTGATACTGGGAGTACCTTCAGCAGAATGAAGGTAGAGGGAATTGACAGAGCAGGTACTTGGACCTGCAGAGTACAGAAGAAATATATCAAACTGTTTTTTAGCAATTCTATTACATTTCCAGTGACTGAATGAGTCAAATACATTGAGTGGGTGCCCCAGATGGATTGTTTGAATCAAGAACTGCTTGCCAGGTTCTAGACTTCTGTGACTTTTCAAATTGGCGAGATTTTCTGGACATTTTGGGAGCTATGGGTTTTCTCCACTGCTTGCAAGCCAAAATAAAAGTGGAAAACAACCCGCGCTGTACGTGTGTAGGCACAACAGCTGTGCAGCTTGTAGAGCATCAGTACTACTGGAGCACCTACTCACAGGTGTCGGGTGTTAGCAAAGGCTTTGAAATGTTGTATGTGGGGACAAAATTTTTCACTAACTTACCTCTTCTGTCCCTTGTGTCGTCTTGTGCTTTTAAAACAAGTCTTAAAAGACAAGCTTGTAAGTTCTGCTTTCAATGTCAATCAAAAAATATTTCTAATGTTCCTTTAATGTCTGTCTTCCGTGCTTTACTTCTCCAAATTCTAGTATGTTTGTGTGAGACCTTCATAAATCTTACCAAATTGTATGCTAATCATTCTCAAACTTTGAAAATGTTGTTCAGCTAATAATATTTCAGAATCGCTGGCAGAGTCTGCAGCAGCCTATACTAAAGCGACAGCGAGGAAGTGTTTGTTAGCAAAGGTAGAAGTGATTACCGGGGAGGAAGCGGAAAGTAACGTGTTACAGGTAAGAAACGGACACAGGAGAGGAGCTTTGAGTTTATGGGGCTTCATATGTGTATGGGCACCTCCCGATTCCCTGCAGCTCAGCCATCCTCCGTCTTTCTAATGGCAAACTTTGGATATTTGTTATCACATGCTTCCTTTGTTGTTTCTTCGTTTCCGCTTTCTGAATAAGTGTTAGTGTTTGGGCCATCCAGAAAAATCTTAAGCATGCTTTCCTGAATCTATCGTAGAAAAGCTTCTATCTTTGACAGAACAATTATTTCACGAAAATTTAAATGAACTAAATATTTTTAAGTTCTTTAATTGTACTACTAAAGATTTTTTTTAACTCGGAATAGACAGTTATGCCAGCAATCTGATTTCTTGCATAGCAGAGACCATAAAACAGTGCTGAGGAATTCGTCTCGGGGTACCTAGTTGAATTAGTGACGTTTTAGAAGGACATTCCATCATGATTTAAACTACTGATTTTAATTGTGATTTATTTAACATCGTAGCTATTCGTTAACTTAAATATACTTCTTAACTTCAGTGTGGCCTTAAGAAGAACATGTAGGTTTTTCCTGTAAAACTAAGTGGTATACTTTTTTTTCTCCCTCCTCTCTTTATCAATTATATATTTTTTTTCTTGAGATCTCGTAAGTTTCTCAGCATTGTTGAACTCCGTTATTTTTTAAGGATAGCTTTTTATTCTTACAGACATGCTGGTCTAACCTGACACCAAACAGATGCGCCATGTCAGTAATTAACGTGTATCAGTTACACTTGTATTATCCTACAAAATAATCTACAACATTTGTCTTCTCAGGCTTCTTTTTACCAGACATGTGTGGTCTTTAAATAGGTGTTCTGATACTTCTCTGGTTTTGTATAATTCAGAAACTCTTGAATGTTTCATGTAATCAAACAAGACACTGAAGAGATGAAAGGCAAAGGACAACTTTTAGCCGTTGTACATGTCACAGAGGACTGAATTAATGAGCTCTAACTTAACAAGACCTCTGCCTAATTTCTTTTTTCATGTGAAATGCAACGTGCTGGAACCCCAAATGGGGCTTGCGCAGACAGAACTGTGTTAGTGTTGCAGAAATCCAGAGCTAGGTGTTCGGTGTTGGAGAAAGTGAGAGAAATGGAGGGGATGAAAAATGGAAATATCTTCACCTCATAGTGCATGCCCACGGGTGGGGAACTTGAGGGGCGATGGTTTGAATTGTGAAACCTCAACCCTGACGATGGAGATCGTTTAGAGATGGGGATATAAAGCAGAGATGTTTAGCAGGGCAGGAAGAAGGGAGCTTTCGTGGTAAGCAAGTGTAGTCCTACCCTTAGAAAGTACAGAAGGTGTGCTTTTCCAAACCCATGAACCAGGAAGGCAGGAAAACCACCTCTTGTGTATCCGTGAGTCTGTGTGGGTCAGACGTTACGAATTGACAATGAACTCGTGTGTGTGTTCAACCTTCTTCCTTCATAGTTTGAAAGCTCTTGTTTCATCTTGAACGCAGGTATTCTTAAGAGTGCTGTCTGTTAAAAAAAACTTTATGAAACCAGATAGCGTATTTTGAGGAATTTATTGCAAAAGAGGATGTCTGGTGTCTGCAGTTATGAACAGTTTGAAGTTCCAATATGAAATATGAGGGGGTTCAGCCAGCTGGAGGTGACTAAATATGAAATATATTATTATTTCAATCAACCACTGTGCTATGGAGAGATTTTCTGTTACAGATTCAGTGCAAGCTGTTTGTATTCGATAAAAACTCTCAGTCTTGGGTGGAAAGAGGTCGAGGACTTCTGAGACTCAATGACATGGCCTCAACAGACGACGGAACGTTACAGTCTCGGCTGGGTAAGAGGAACCGGGGCGATGAGGTACTGGATGACAGTCGGTGCTGTTGTCGTAGGATGCTTCCATGACACACAGCAGCATCAAGTTTGGGTTAAGTCTTGGCTAGAGCAACTCGGGAAGCAGTTTGGACCAGCTGTATTTAGCAACTAGAGTGTGTGACTAGAAATGCCTGGTAGCATTGTTCAGATCTGGGCTCTGCTTTTTTTGGGAAGGGGTGCCTGTGGAGGGGAAGCCTCTTTGAGCAGTGCCTGGCTGTTCAGACTGGCAGGAATGTGTGTTAGCCTGAGATTATCAGCTCAGAGCCAAGCACCGAACTCCGACATTTTAACGTGTAAGGTTTTGGACTAAATATCTTTAGACGTGACTGATGCTCCTTAACAGCCTACATTCTTCTGATTAACAGCTGGGATGAGATTCCTGTTTTAAGGGCTTTCCCTCAATATTCTTTGTAAAGAGACTCAAATGTTCCCAAACAGAAAGCCCTCTGGAGTGTTCTGAGCTTCCTGTTGTGTCTGTTGCCACCTGACTGATCTTGTCTCTTGGCTTTAGTGATGAGGACTCAGGGGAGCCTCCGGTTAATCTTGAATACCAAGCTCTGGGCTCAGATGCAGATCGATAAAGCCAGTGAGAAGAGTATCCGGATCACCGCCATGGATACAGAGGACCAGGGAGTTAAAGTTTTTCTTATATCAGTGAGTCCTGTTTATTGTTTACATCGTAACCGTCCTACTAAAATCGGTGGCTGCTTAAATTGCAGTTGAGGAACGTTCCTGGTCTTTGCACCCTGCCTCCTACGGCCACCCCATGCCCAAAGACAAGGGGCTTGGCAAACTTGCCTTGAAAAACCTTGCTACACGTGAAGAAATTCTGTATAAAAGGCTGCTCTAGAGTGTCCGCAGCATTGACCATGGAGTTGTGGGATGTGTTCCACCCCTATTACAACTCTAGCTGCAGTGTGAGATTCAGGATATCTTTTATTATCAAGGGAAATAGACATTTCATAGATTTTTGTGTAGTAGCTTAACCTAAATTTGATTTATCAGAACCTGTAGGATGAAAAGCTGTCCCTGTTCGCATACAGCGCGGGTGGGCGTACAGGTGCGCACGGAATTGAAACACTGAATATCTGTCAGGAACATTGGGGTAGTAGTTAAGGGTTACACATTTTAACTTTGGTTTTCTTTTAACACAGAGGATTTCAAGCAGTAGCAGGACAGTGTAAGTGATTTCTGTGCTTGCTAAATGGGGAAACAGCAATCCCAGTTAGAATTACTAAAACACTGGGGAGATTATGATACAGTCATCAAGAGAGAAAGGTAACTCCCTAATGTCTGCTCTAGATCTTGAGAGGTCTGAACACATTATTTTGACTTAAACTGATCCTGCACCCAGGGTTACTACAGAATTCCGTGTTTTTGTGGATCAGAAAATAAGAAAATGAACAAATAGTCAGGGTCCCTGGTGACATTAGGTTTGTAGGAGTGGGATCTGGAGTCCCAGAGTGGAACCTAAGGATACCAAATACCCATTGATGTAGAAAAAACTGAAATGAATGGATAACTCATTCTCAGCATTTTTCTAGATCTGACAAGTTAAGTCTCTCAGGTTATTCACTATTGATTTTATTATTGATAAAAAGTCTCTTGTAGTGAATAAATTATTCATTACAGCTCATTGCAGGGGAATTTTGCAGATACAGAGGTGACAGATTTAGGTGACATATGGGGAGGATGGAAACCATTTTTATGAAAGAATCTGAGAAGTGGGATTTTAAATAATGTCCATTAAACACTTAGTTTGATAGCCCTAAAAATTGATTCTTCTGAAGGCATGAAGGTGCCAGGAACCTTGGAGAGTAAAAAAAAAACAAGCAAAAACTTGAACACATTGTCACAAATGCTTCCCTCTGAACCAGCTGAGCAGTATAAAAGAGTGTAAGAAAAGTTTTTTTTGCATAATCACTTGTCCAACTACCTGCCAATTCAACTTGCTCATTACATCTTACGTTGAAATTTTGTCAGTGCATCATGAAACAATTAAGTGATTTGATTATGATTAACTAATGTGTGAAGCTGACAAACCTGGAAAAATCTGTGCAAGGCAATCTTTTCAACTAAAGTCAGGAAAGCTGTGTGACTCCTAGGAGAAGGTTATATACAATCAGCTAGTCCTGGTTATGTTAGCCAGAGGAAGCTGGCGCTGAGCAGAGGGATATACTCTCACCATTAGAGTTTAGAATATCTGGCATCTTGTTATGTGTACCACAACCATTCTGACCTCGTTTGAAAACCCCTATATGGAAAAAATGAAAAGTAGATTGTGAAACTCGGCGTGACTGGTGTGTATTAAATAATCAGTGGTTTATTCTGTTATAATTCCTTCCATCTTTTTCTTGTTTCTGAATAAAACCTAGGCAAGCTCTAAAGATACAGGGCAGTTGTACGCTGCCTTGCACCATCGGATCTTGGCCTTGCGGAGTAGAGTGGAACAAGAGCAAGAAGTCAAGAACGTAGCGCCTGAGCCAGAGGTAACGCAATCAAACGAGGAAGACAGCGATGATGATGTCATTGCACCTTCAGGATCAGTTGGAACTGGTAAGCAAGAAATAGAACAGAGTTTCCTGTTTTCTGTATTTTTTTTTCATTCTCTAAGGCAGACTGCCCTCTCTGTAACTGTATATTATGGGTATGCTTCTGGCCTGTTACTTCTCACACGTGTTTGGAATAAGACTCGGTGCATGAATTGCCTTTTTGGATGCAACTGTTCCTTGCTGCTTCTCCAAACTGGTGACAATGCCCCGTGCTGCTTCCATCTGAGTTGTGTCGGATTTTAGCAGAGGTTATCTGTGCTTCAGAGAATTGTTAAGGTTGGCAAAGACCTCAAGGATCATCAAGTCCAACCGTCAACCCAACCCCACCCAACCCACTAACCCATGTCCCCCAGCACCACATCCACATGTTCCTTGACCCCCTCCCGGGATGGTGACTCCCCCACCGCCCTGGGCAGCCTGTTCCAATGCCTCAGCACTCTTGCAGCGAAGAAATTTTTTCTGATATTCAGCCTGAACCTCCCCTGGTGGATTGAAGATGCTGGAAGCTGAACTTTTGAGGCTCTGGGATGCTCCTGGGATATCCAGACCACATTAGTCAAGAACATAAAATTCTGCAGTGGAAGGAGGATGTAAGGCGGGGGGGGGAGCTCTACGGTTCTCATCCATCATTGAAATCCTCAATCTGAGACTTCTGTGGGCTTCTCAGGTAGGGTCTCTTATTGTAAAGCAAAAAACAAAAGATACTACCTATGACAAAAACCTGCTTTGTTTGTTTCAGGTCCTAATGATGAAGGTGACGGGCAGAATGTTGGCAGCACATAGCGGATGTGAGCCCATCTGCTTGCAAGGCTGCTGTGAACACCGTCTTGCAAGCACCTCTGGATCCCCCAGGCCAGCTGTTATTTCAGGCAGTGTTGAAGGCTCCAGGACTTAAGAACTGTACATCCCTGTTCTGTTTGTTTGGTTTTTTGGTCTGGATCAGTAGATTCCACACAAAAAAAGCAGACTTGGAAACTACCTGAATGTGGTTTGGGACGTGAAAGCTCATCATATTGATGAGCTAAAAAAAAAAAAAAAAGAAAACAACAAAAACCAAACATTTCCCCTCTTCCTTGTAATTGAAATGGCACATTACAGCTTGTCACAGCTTTTCATTGGGACCTTTTGACTGTTTCTTCAGTAGTTCATGTCTTGCAGGCCTCCGAGATAGAACTTTCTGACACGGTTCCAGCTCGAATTCTGCTTTCATAGCCCCTGCTCCCCCTTATGAATTTCTGCCCCGCAGGGAAGCGGTGTCCTCCCCACTTCCTCTGCTCACTGACTGCCCTTTCGGGTTCATTCTCTTTTTGGACTGCAGATGGGGCAGGTTTATGTTTTTACCTTTTAATTGCAAAAGTAGATTGTGGACACCATGGTTCCCTGCCGAGTGGGTTTGTAAACAGAGAGAAGCAAACATTGTGGTTCACCAGGAAAGCTTTTTTTTAACGCGGTAATAAGAGACTTTCAAATCCCCAGGACGTTTTGCTAACTCCTTTTCTTTCTTCCCATTTCGTTGTTATTATTTGGGGATTTATATTGTGGTGATACTTTTTTTATTTTAGTTTTTCAATAAGATGCTCTCGTGTGTTGAAAAAGTGAAACTATGGTTTTGTACTGTTCTTTTCTGTTCCTATTTAAGGGAGAGCTAAGCCACTATAGGTAATAGATGTTGCAGATTTCTTAGAAAATTACATGTTTCTGTGGCTACAGTCAAGCGTAGGAGGCATACAGGTTACACCTTCAGAAAAGTTGATGAGGAAACAGCTGTTAGCCCTTGGAAGAATAAAATAGGCTCATGGAATGAGCTCTGCCAGCCGTTAAAATCAATCTGTGTCATGAAGCAGCTCTCATTTAATGGCTTGATTCAACAAGCCATTTAAGCACTTGCCTGACTTAACTACATGTGAATAATCTTCCTGAAGTCAATGCAACTATTCATGCTTAAAGTTGAGTACATTTTTAAATATCTTGCTGAATTAACAGCCTTAAAATAGAAAATTAACTTCTAACCCTCCCCTGTTCTGTTTCTGAAGTCTTGCGGCATGAAGAAAAAGGTAATCTTGCCAGCTTTGAATAGTTTGGACTGAAGGATATTGTATTCTGTTCCACTGAAATAAAAGCAAGAATGTGTTTCCCTGTGTGTAATTCTGAAATACTCCTGCTGGAACCAGAACTCATTTTTTGCTTTGGATGTTTTCTAATCACTCGGGCCTTTCGTGTGAAAGTTGAGTTTTATTTTGTTGTTGAAACATGTGGTATGTTCTTGTCCAGCAAAGTTGGAATTTGGTAGTCACTAAGAACAGTGACCAGGTCACGTTTATCGCTATAAAATCCCCAAACTGTTCTGTTTTCTTTATAGTTTAATGATAATTTCTCACGTGCTCTTTCTCCTGTAGGTTAAGGAGATCTAAAATGCACCATTTGAAAGAAAATGAAAGGGGAAGAAGCATTTAATGGAGCATGAATTGAAATGAAAGCCCAGGTTGTAGCACAAAAGCAACTTTTAAATTATTCAAGTAGCAAAACAGTCCTTATTGCCTCTGTTTGAGTGAGACACATGTTTCACCCCGAGGCAGCGTGTTTGACCTGCTGCCTTCTCTAACTGCTGTTGGAAGCTGTTGGCAGGGGTGTGCTTTGCTTTTCCTGGTAACCTGCTGAAGGACCATCTTGGATTATTTTTCTGGGGAGCAAAAAGGGCTCATGATTAGCTGTGCCACTGCCTTTGTGATTTCTCTGGATTGGCTGCTCATGCCTTTTTGCATTTTTTATTTTTTTCCCCCCCTTCTCCTTAAAGTCATGGGTTTTTTTAACCATGTTGATGCACCCTTCTCCTGCAGCACTAACGGGAGCAGAGGATGTTTCCAATACCCTCCTGCACAATCATTTCTGCATCACAAGGTCTGGGGAACTCCTGCATTTCCAAATCAGTGATCTGCATTTCGGATCTTGGATTTTTTTACACTGAGCTATTCAGATTTGAACTGCCCTTTCTAAACAACCTTGCAGCATAAAGCTTCTTGTCAGCAGAAAGAAAATGATGAAGGGATCGTGGTCAGCCTGCTTGTGGAGAAACAGGTTTATTTCCTATTCCCGAACTCCATGGGACCTATGGAAAGTCTCACTTTGAGGCACTTAAACCTAAAATGAAATTGATGATGCGTGAAGATTCAGAAAAATGGAATGAGCGTGCTCACTGTGGGGTTAGCGGTAGTACACAGTCACCTCAGCGTTTAAAAAAATAATTTGGCAATTTATTTACTGATACAATTTTTTTTTTCAGCGGGAAGCTTTGCATAATCTGTTCATAGTGAAGAGGAAGATGTTAGTGTGAACGCTGACGGAACCGGCTGTAGATCGAGTCCGGGCGCTGCCCAGCAAGGTGTAGTTGGGCTAAAGCAAAACTCATCTTTCAGTCTCTGCTTTAAGCCTTAGAAAACCAGATGCTGCCCCTATGTTTTGAAATATTTATGCAAGTCTGTCATGTGAAGATGTATGTGGGAACTACATTAAAGGTTTTATCAGACAACACGCAACCGAAAGGCCGTGAGCCCTGCGTTGTATTTCCTGTGCTGAGCGTGGTGACCAGGGTTCCCTTCTACCAGCCCTCCCCTTGCACCACCCTGCTCTGAGCTCTGTAAGGGCTGGGTGTTGGTAGCAGTTAGATCTTGTTCTGGCTGGTGGGCACAGCCTTTCCAATTTTCCAGGAAAAAAAAAATATATATTGAGTGTAATAAAGTTGAGCACATCCCATGGGAAAAAGGTGCAAGAATGGTGGTGTTACTAAAACCAGAAGTAAATATCCATAAAATTAAAAATGCTATTGCACCCACAGGAAATACAAACATTCAGGTAAGAATATGCACGGTGACATCTTCCTGTCGGCCAGTTCCCGCTGCATGCTGCCGAGCAGCCAGGGCAGGGAACACTCTGAATAAACTGGTCCTCAGCTGTCCTCCCTGAAAGCAGGGCAGCTGTCCAGGCTGTTAGAAGCCTGCAGGGATGAAACCAGCATTGTAATGACTCTCCCCCCTGTTCCCAGCCACCGAGGTGTCGATTTAAGTGACTGTTCTGAACGCGTCCCCTTCTGCAGCTCGACCGGCCTCTTGTTCTCCCAGAGTGTAGAAGATGGTTTCCTTTCTAGAAACATGTTACATATTTGAAAATTTACCGTGTTTCCCCCTAATCTTCTCTAGTTTTAGGAATTCCAATTATGATAATTGCCATCATTTGTCATGCAAGATTTCATTAAACTGACTTTTCACTGTGCGCTTTTCTCCCCTGGTTCTTTGGTCTTTCTGGGCACTGACTTGTTTAAACTGAACTCGACTCCATGCTGTGGGGAGCAGGTACGTTCAGATAAAATCTTCTAAAGGTATTTTAATCTTCCAGGGGAATTTTTTTCCCTCCTGTGAAAGGTTAGCACAGCAGCAGAGGTGCTAAGAGAGGATGGTTAAACCAGCCTCTTTTAAGTCAATTCCTGTGTCCTGGGTTATGGTACAGGTATCTTGCAAAGAAATGCTCAAAGATAATTTCTGTAAATAAAAGTGTCTTATTTAATGATGGTATTCAGAGTTCCCTTTTGCCTGCCTCCTTTCAAGGGCTCAGAGATGTCAAAGCTGAATTTGTCACCAGGAACAGTGGGAGGGAGGGGGGTGGATGCCTTTTCTAGGGCTGGCTGTGAGTTGAAGGTGGGTATGTCCTGAATGAACCATCCCTGGGAATGGTGGCAGTTCAGCTGCTTGAGAAACCAGGGGGGAGCGAAGGAGCGATGTTGTGTTTGATGTCCTCTTGCCCTTCAAGAGAGCCAGAGGCATCAGTCGAGGCCCCAGCTGGAGGACATCTGCTGGTACCAGTGACCTGAGCGGTCAGTGCAGAGCCTGGGTCTCTCATTGTGCCCGTGGGAAGTATGTTTTGTGTTGACCACTGGGAAGCAGCTCCCTAGTTCTGGTCTGTCACCAGACAAGGTGAAATTCCTCTTCTGGAGAGCTCAGCGGGCAGTTAGATGAGGATAGGAGGTCTATCGAATAAGGCCATAGAAGAAGCTCCCAAAAGAGGGGAAGATGGGGAAATGTTTTGAATGTGACTTGCTGGGGGGTGGTTCTGTCCTAATTTCTAAAAAAAAGTTTAAGAGGCAGAAGGTAACAAGGTTATTTGCAGCTTGCAGTGTGATGGCGAGTCCCTCCCCCCATCTAAGAGTTAAGGGAATGCACTCTGGGTGAGCTGACTGCTTTGGAGCCACAGTCTCCAGTTAATGAAGTGTTTGAAGTCACGTTTTAAGTAACATTAGTCTTACCTGGAGTGATTTCTATGTTGCTTTCCCTGGAACTTGCCTGTTTCTAGGAACAGAACCATTACATCTTACTGTAGTGGTTCTCTAATGAGCTCTAATTGCCTGGGAACTGCCCAAGAGCCTTCAGAAGCCTGAGGCTTTCCTGTCCCCTTTTTGGGGAACAGAGGAACCAGGACAGTGGCCCTGCTGCTGCTCCCGGATACAGGAGACAGCGTGAGACCAGCTTGAGACTCCCTCTGCCATTAATGCATCCCATAATACACCCCATACACCTCCTTAATACACCCCATAATACACCCCATAATACACCCCATACACCTCCTTAATACACCCCCCCCCCCCCCAACTCATTCTAAAATTGATGCTTCCGGTGGCTCTGGAATGAAGGTGCTGAGCCTGAGGACAGGCTGCTGAAAAAATAAAACTGCAGCAGCAGCAGCGTGCCAGACCCTGAGGCTGTGTCCATGGGTCAGGCGAGTCCAGAGCCGCACCAGCCCCGGGGCCAGGCCTCGCAGCTCCGGGTCAGCTCCGGGCTTTGTGTCTGCTGCAAACACGGAGAGGTGGGGAAGCACACTGGTCCCGCCTTGGGCTATGGCTCAGCTGCAGGTACCGCACACAGGGCAGGATGGCTTTCCAGAGCTGCTTCAAGCTGGGAGTGCTCCTCGTTGCCTGGTGGTGTTGTCTCACGCTGTGCCGGACTCGGTGCCTCCCTTATGTTTCTATGAGGGAAAGAGCATTTGCACTGTGTGCCGCCACGCAGCCATGGGTTTTGCAGTCCTGCTGTCCGTGACAGCCACGCAGCCCTTCGGTAGGTGTGCTGAGAACAGACTTAGCAGGAGGAACAAAGCTGCTATAAACAGCTTCCTTTATTAAACTGCCAGGGCACTGGGGTTTG
>VZTO01027904.1:514-14685 GCA_013400615.1 Syrrhaptes paradoxus | reverse complement strand
ATGGCGGGCTACTGGGACGGGCCCGAGGGCGAGGACTGTCCGCAGCGCACCTGGCTCACAACGCGCGTGGGCGCCGCCGCGGGTGAGCAGCGGGGGGTCCGCGGCGGGGGCCCGGGGGAGGGAGGCGGCGGAGCGGGAGCGGGGACCCCGGGTCGGTCTGGGCGGCGGGAGCCCCGGCAGCGAGGCCGGGCGGCGCTGAGGCGGGTGCTGTGTTGCAGGGCTGATCGGGACCGCGTACCGCATCATCCTGCTGCGGCCCGGCTCGGCCCTGGCCGCCCTGCAGATGGCCGCGTCCGACAGCGTCACCATGGGTAAGGGCCCCGCGGGACGGCGCCTCCGGGAGGAGGGGAGAGCTGGTGCTTCCCCGGCACAGTCACAGGAGGGTTTGGGTGGGGAGGGACCTTAAAGCCCCCCCAGTGCCACCCCCTGCCATGGGCAGGGACACCTCCCACTAGCCCAGGTTGCCCAAAGCCTCATCCAGCCTGGCCTTGAACCCCTCCAGGGACGGGGCATCCACAGCTTCTCTGGGCACCCTGGGCCACTGCCTCACCCCCCGCACAGGAAAACATTTCTTCCTCACATCTCATCTCCATCTCCCCTCTTCCAGCTTCAAACCCTTCCCCCTGGGCCTGTCCCCCCCCCCCCTTCCCCCCCGCCCCCCCCCCTCTCCTGGAGCCCCCTTTGAACAGAACAGAACAGAACGATCAGTTGCTCACAGGTGGACAGGATTTTCTGCTGGGTAATGTCACACCAGTGATCGTATGGGGACAGCAAAAGAAACTCCTGGATCGATGCTTGAGACAGAACGGCCGTGTCAGCTCAGGCTGACTGCACATCTGAGGCAGTCTCTGCCTGCCACGATCTTTATTTAAAGTTCAGGTGATGCTGGTTTTTGCAGAAAGCTGTGTATTTTCACTGTTTGCAAACCAGGTAGTTTCTGGACAAAAGCGTAGTGGAAACACCCTCACCTTGCACATGTGCTTCATACAGCTGGGCACTGCACTGAGGAAATCACACTTGCTGAGGAGCATGTACAATATTTTTGATGGGAAAAAGGAAATAAATGTGGTTTTTTTCCCATCGTGCTGTATAGCCGAGAAGAAACCATTTAGTTGTTTGGATCGTCTGTGTTCTGCAAGAGGACGCGGTGACTGAAGGGATGAGCAGGGAGCTGAGGGGGCTGCTCCAGGTGCGAGGCTGCAGCTCCCGCAGCCCCTTGGCAAGGGCACAGGTTTCTTCTCACTTGTTGTTTTTCAGCCTCATTTAATGGCTTATGTCACTTCTGTCTCTCCCCGTGCTCTGAGCGTGAAGCTGGTTCACCAGGAGTCCAGATCTGCATTTTTGAGTTCTTCGACTCTTAAACAGGACCTAGAACCTCCTGTGAAGAGTTGAGCTGTAACAGGTCATTATAACGGACCAGACAAGGTAACCGGTTATAAATCCCGTCAGCCTAAGCCAGCAGATTGAATTCTTTTACCAGTTCTCGCACCTGCGGAAGGGCTTATCCTGGCCACGATTAAGGGGCCAGAGCCTGTGGTCTGAAGCCGTGAGTTTTATCTGCAGACTCCTTGGTCCAAAGCAGGGAAGCTGAAATACAGCCCTTGGGCTGTGGGTTTTGTTCCTTCAGTGCTCTTTTCAGTTGATTTTAGGATCAGCATAACTGCATTTTCTGCTGAAAAATTGCAGAGGTTTGTACCATGAGCTTGTGGTTTAATATTTACTGTAAATAGATTGAAAATTTTTGTCCTGGACATTTTTGTTGTTCCCAAGAAGGATTAATTGAAATCTGCAGATGGTGCCTGATAGCCAGTTTCACGTTTTATGATCAAGAACCTGTGTTAGAAACAAAATCCTGTTAGTGTAGCTGCTTGACACAGCTATTTGCCAGGCTTTGCAGTTACGTAGGTGTAGGGTCTGATGGGATGAGGTAGGGACAAGACAATGCTACTTTGCAATTTCTTAAGTCAATTTATGAAATAAATTTACAAAACCAAAATCCATTTACAAAAATAATAATTTACAGCCTCAATCCATTTTTCTGCTCTCCAAAAATCACTGCACACTCCAGGCAGGCAGAGGTCAGGACAAACTGACCTTCAGGAGAGCAGAGCCACCGAAGGTTTTCTGCGTGAATCCCTCTGAGGCTGGATTCACAGCGACTCGGGAGCTGGGTTTCAGCACAGAACCCACACTGAGCTCTGTTCCCTCCTGCACCCTGGGGGAACGCGCTACAGAGAAACCTTCTCTGTGCTTTCCCCCGGCTGCTTGGGGGCTGCCCCTCTGCAGGGCTGTCGTTAAGGCTGAGCTGATGACCAAGCTGGATGTGGTGATGTTTGTCCGCAGCCGTCCGAACACGCCCGCCTCTGGCAGAGTTCTGGGGTCCCGCTTACGGTGGCGCTGGACCTGCTTGTGCAGGACCCGCGTGGCACCGTGGTGGCTGCACAGCTGGAGCAGAGGAGGTGGCAGAAGGAACCAGACGGGACTTGTAGGATGCCACGTCTCGTCGTCACGTGTGGGATATGATGCCCCTGGGAAATGGAAAGCAGATCGTGCTTCATTTTCCTCTTTTCTCCCGGAGGAAGTGGTGTACAGAACCGTCTCAAAAACCTGCTTTGTACGTAGGTGATTCTCAGTTCCTTGAGGGGTTTGGTTTTGTTTTTCTGCCTCTTGTTTTCAGCTACGCTAGGAGCTGTCTTTGGCGTAACGACCTGCCTCAGTGCCCAGATCCGAGAGGAACCAGACGATCCCTTGAACTATTTCATAGGAGGCTGTGCAACAGGAGCTGTCTTAGGTGCAAGAGGTAAATGTGGGTAACACCTGCGGAGAAATGAGCCCTCTCTGGTTTTAGAAACCTTTCTATTAGGGAGAAATGCAAAATAATCCTGATGTCAGACCCATTTGGGAAAGATTCATCTCAGCACGTGAATTCCGTTTCATGCCGGTTTCATTGGTGCTGTTGTACAGGTCTGGAAGGAGACCAGAGAGAGGAGACCCAATACTGCCAGTTCTAACTTGCAGTGGCCGGGTATGAAAAGCATAACTGTGGCAACAAACCTGATTTATTTTGCATGGAAAATGCAATCTAACATCTCCTTTGTGAATTCTTTGTGAAGTCTAAGAGATGAGCTGTACCTTGCTGCTGTTGCCCCTGTGGCATCTGGCCAGGCTGGGTCAGCTCCTGCGCTTCTGTCTTCTCTGGGCACTTCCAGGCTCAGTGCTGGAGATGTGGGGGATTTATTTAAGTTGTAATTGTGGTGAAACACAATTTATCCTTACTGTCCCTAGTTGCTGAGCTGATGAGAGTTCAGTGATTGTTATTTTTGTCACTGAAACAAGCAGTTGCCTATGTAAGGAGATGGGGGAGTGGGTTATAGAAATTGGTATTTCAAACTGCAAGCTACAAACATGAGAAAACTTCATTTGAGAGAAGATCACTGTCCTGAGATCACTGTCCTGAGATCACTGTCCTGAGATCTCTTGGCCAACAACGTTTCTGATGGTCAAGGGACTGTGAGTAGCAGAGGCTGTCAAGCTCTGCTCTTTGCACTTGTGCCCCACAGGTTTCTTTATGGTTGGGTTTATGGTTGGGTTTGTTTTTTCCAGCTCACAGTTACATGACCGGTACCACTGCCTGTTTGGGGTTTGGAATTACCGCTGCTCTTTTCAAGATCGGTAACAAGGAGGGCTGGAGGCTGACGGGACCTCCCAAGCTGTAAATGTCGCCTTTCCTCCCCGCGAGCTGATGTCTGGATGCTGTATGTAATGAGATGTTGTGTAATAAAGATACTGTCACATTAGCACTTGCCACAAACTTTTGACGCCGTCCAGCTGTTTGCGGTGTTGGGGTGCAGAGGAGGTGGAGCCGTTGGAGATGAAGCTTCGATCCGCTGCTCCTGCACAATCCCTCTGTGTCCGTGTGTCCCCACATGCGGGAGGGGTACAATTACCGTTTTTATTCTGGTCTTTCAGGAGTTGTTCTTGCAGTTTCGAGTGGGTTCTGCAGGATTTTTTGGCGAGGATTGGGATTGCACCACGCTGAGACCATCAGTAAGGGGTTGGAGTCCAAACTTTGAAGAGGTGCTTGGCTCTAGGTTGAGGGTTAGGCACCTGGGGTGGGGGAAGGAGGTGTAAATTGCCCACAGGGTGTTTGGGAACCTGGGGACATCCTCTGACAGGCATTTGAGGAGGTCTGGAGCCCACAGCTTCAGAACTGGGGAAGAGCTGAGGTGGGAAGGGCCCCGTGGAGATCTTCCTGCTCAGCGTTGGAGCAGGTTGCTCGGGGCTGTGTCCAGTGAAATTTTCTGGGTGCAAACTAAAGCATGTCCAGCAAAGCCACCAAGAAGGTGCCAAAGGTCGAGGCAGAGGAGGCACGAGGGGAACCGCATCATTCAGCCTGGAGAAAAGAAGGCTGATGTGATTCCATTTTTTTCACAGCTTAATGGGTACAGAAGAGGCAGGCTCAGGTGCTCAGTAAGGGATGAGAAATAACCAACACAAGCTGCAGAAGGGAAATTCCAGCTAGATAGAAAAAAAAATCTCACAGTTGGGGTGAATAAGTGCTGGCAGATGGACTTGGAAAATTTAACCAGACACGTGGGGATAGGGGGGTGCAGGGATGGGACATTTGGGGACTGGGATGTGGGGCAGGGGAACACGGGGAGGTGTGAGGGGAGGGAACAGGAGACAGGGGAACGGGATAAGGAGATGGGGAGACCCAAGGACAGCAGAGGAGGGGACAAAGCGACACAAGGGGACACACAGTCCCAGCAGGTGCGGGGTGGTCCTGGGGACACCTGGGGCTGCGCCGAGGGGCCGGTGTCCCCATGTGCCTCCTGGAACCTGGGGCACCCCCAGCTCTTGGGTGCAGGGGTCAGTGGGGCTGGGCTCCAGTTCAGGAGCACAGTGGGGGGTGGCAGTGTCACCCCCCCGTTGGGCTGGGGGAGCGGGGGGGTTGGGTCCCACCCAAGGGCTTTTGAGGGGAGCCCTGCTTCACCCTGGGCTCCGGAGGGGAGCAAGGTTTGGGGGTCTGATGGGCCAGAGACCCCCGGGCAGGACCTGCCCAGGGTAACACGGGGGTTACAGCCCTGCCTGCACCTTCCCGCTGCCTGGGAGGGGAAAAAACTCCCGGCAGCTTCCACCTGCCCCGCTGCCTGTCCTCAGGGAACCCGGCTGTCCCCATCGGCACCCCTGGGCTCCGGGCTTCAGACCTCCCTCCTCCCGGGGCCTCTCCCAGCTCCTGGCCATGGCCACGTGCTCCAGCTGGGCTATAATTACCCGGACACATTCCTGGGGTGTCACAGGAGCTTCCCGGAGCGGCAGCAGGCGGTAAGGGGGGACGAATGCGTGGCGTGGCATTGCGCGGCATGCCGTGCAGCGGCGCAGGACGGGGCATACGGCTCGCGCCACGCCAGCCTGCAGAAGCACGCGGCACCGTGCAAACAAACACCGCGGCACCGTGCAAACACCGCGGCACCACTCGCGACGGGGCGGGGGGGGGTGACGGCATGCAGGTCAGTGCAGTGTGACGCAGCACGGTGTGACGCAGCGCGGTGTGACGCAGCACGCTGCTCGAGGAGCGCTGCACCGGCAGGCAGCAGCGCAGCGTCCCACGCACCTCGCAGTGCAATGCATCGCGACATGCAACGGGCGTCGTGACACGCAAAGGACATCGTGACATGCAAAGGGCACCGCACAGCAGTTGCTGCTGCAGCACCAAAGGGACAGGACGTGTCGTTTCGCTGGGGAGCTCTGCTGGGGAGCAGCAGCTTTGCTGCTGTTGGAGCCCCATTAGTTTCAGCTGGGGGCAATGATGGGGGAGAGCGTAGAGGCTCCTGCGACAGGTCAGGGTCCGACGGAGGCCGGCGGGCTGTGCTGTGGGGATGGGGCTTTCAGCTGGGGACGTCGGCGGTGGGTTCCTGTGTCCTGAGGGTTCAGCAGTGAGGCAAATGAGGGACATCAGCCCCAGCGATGGGGCGGGGACGTGCCCTGCTGGTCTCGCCTACGGGGCTGCAGTTTGCCAAGGGGGGTTGCGTTCGGCGGTGGGGCAGCAGCAGTTCCCGGTGGCCTCAGCTATGGGGGAGAGGCTTTGGTGGTGGCTCCAGTGGCTTCCACTCTGGGGCAGCGCCAGTGACAGGACCCCATGTCCCCTGCCAGGACTCCTGCCACGGGCCAGAGGCTCTGGCTATGGGGACAGCGCCCTGACCCCCTGCTTCTCGTGTTCCTACAGGCGAGATGTGGGTTGCAGAGGGGCCGGCCCCAGCCCAGTGGAGCCTGCGGGACAGGGCCCACGCCGGACGCTTCCTGGCCACGGCCGACCAGCTCCGCACCGCAGGACAGCTGGTGGATGTGGCCGTGGGCCCGGAAGGCGACGTGGCCCATGCCGTGGTCCTGGCCTCCGTCAGCTCCTTCTTCCTCCGCTTTCTGGAGGGCAGGACCAGAGAGCTGCGCCAGGACCCCCCGCCCCACGTTCCCCTGCCCCCCGGGGCCACGCTGTGGGGCTGGCGGGCCGTGCTGGCCTTCGCCTACGAGGGATCTGTGCCCCGCGGCCGGCAGAAGGAGGTAGAGGAGACCGCCCGGGCCCTGGGAGCCCCGCGGGTGGTGGCCGCCTGTGCCCTGGGGCCGGAGGGTGACCCCCAGGAGGGGGGTCCCAAGCCCCTGGAGGAGCAGTGGGAGACGCTGCGAGCCATGGAGCGGCTCCACGCCAGCGGCCTGGGCTGCGACCTCCAGCTGCGGGCAGGGGACGAGGTTATCCCAGGTGAGCCGGGGTGGGGGTCCCCCGGGAGAGGCTTGGGAGGGCACCCCGGGACAGCCGCGTCCTCCGGCAGGGTCTGGGGGATCCAGGTGGGGTTAGAGGTGCCCTCTGGGGTGTGGGGGTGGAGGGCTGGGGTGGGTGGGCAGGACCCCTGGGCTCCCCGCGGGCTGTGCGGTGCAGAGAGTCCCGCGCTGCCCCCACCTTTCTTCTTCCTTCCCCCCAGTTCAGCGCCTGGCCCTGAGCTGCTCCTGTGACTTCTTCCGAGGCCTCTTCACTTGCCCCATGCGGGAGGCCACCCACGACCCCGCCGCCCCGCTGGCCACGGGGCTGTCCCCCACCGAGCTGCGTCTCCTGCTCTCCTTCGCCTACACGGGGGCCGTGGCGGGGCCGTGGCCCTCGGTCCTGGAGGCAGCCGAGACCTCCCTGCGCTACCAGGCCTGGGGGCTGCTCACCCTCTGCCTGGATGTTTTCACCCGGGGCCTGACCCCAGAGACCGGCCTGGACGTGCTGGCCTTTGCCGTGGCTTACGGGCTGGCCCAGGTGAGACGCGTAGCAGAGGACTACATCCTGGCCACCTTCCCCAGTGTGGTGGCCACACCGGCCTTCCTGGATCTTCCCGCACACCTTCTCATCCGCCTCCTCCGCTCTGACAGTCTCAATGTCCTCAATGAGCTGGAGGCGTTGGAAGCAGCATCCCGGTGGCTTACGGCCAACGGAGAAGGCCAAGAGGATCTGGCCAAGGAAGTCCTGTCGTCTGTTCGCTTTGCCCTCATGTCCGGCCGGGAGCTGAAGAAGGTCCCATCGGTGACTGCCGGGGTGGCTGACCCGAAGGTCCTCCGTGAGCTCGTGGTGGCAAGCTTGGCCCCCATGGCCCAGCTGCCGTGCCGGGTGCGCTCCTTGCAGGAGGTGCTGGTGGTTTGCGGTGGAGACAAACTGACGGCCAACCTGGCATCTCGGAAGCCCAGCAGACACCTCTGGTTTGCCCACCGCTACCTCAGTGGTGTGGGGCTGGTGAAGCAGGTGGAGTGGCGGGCACTGGGGCACTTTCCTGACGGCCCACGCTTCCGCCATGCTGTAGCTGTGGTGGGCAACAGCCTCTATGTCCTGGGTGGAAAGCGCTACTACGGAGTCCGTGACACCCTGAACAGTGTCTACAGGTGAGGGCTATAGAGGACCTAAGGTGCCATGTGGCACCAGGACATTGTGGGATCAGAGGAAGTGTTGGTGGAGCTGGAGCTGCCCCGTGGACCCAAGGCATGGTGGCATTGCAGTTGGTCAAGTGGCCCCAAGGCATTCTGGGATTGGTTGGGTCGAGGACTGGGAGATGCCCTTCCACTCTGGGATTTTACAGGTTTTTTGGGGGTAGGGCAGGGAGGGTCCTATCTGGAGGGATACAGGTTTGGTATCACCTGGAAGGAGGGAATATTCCCATGCGAGAGCCCCAAGGCGTGATGGGATTGGCTGGTAGTAGGTGGGTTGTTGCCCTCAGCAGTGCCAGCATCACCCCATGTTGTTGTAGGTAACGGCTGGTCTCCTGCTCCTTTACCTCTCAAACGCAGGTACCAGCCTATGGATGATTCCTGGGAGCGCCTGGCCAGCATGACCTGTGGGAGGAGCAACTTTGCCGCTGTGGCACTTGGGGGTTTCATCTATGCCCTGGGGGGCACCTCGGGGGAGCTCTACTGCACAGACACCGTGGAGTGCTATGACCTGGCCAACGACACCTGGAGGTGAGACTGCTCCACGCGGACACCTGCTTTCCTCCGCCCTGGCAGCCCCCTGCATTGGCCGGTGGTGCCCATTGAGTGGTCTTTAGGTCCCTGAGCCTCCAATGGAGAATGGTCCTGCTACAGTGGCCTTTGGGAGAGGTCTACTGGGTGTTGAGCAACCATGTCCCTTGGAGATCATTGGGTGTTGGCCAGTGATGCCTGTTGGGTGGTGAATGAACTTTTGGCCAATAGTATTCACCAAGGGACTGTTGGCCATCTGTCAATGAGACAAATGATTTCAACATCTTCCAGCTATGTTCTGTTGGTGCTCTGTTGAGTGTTGGCCAATACTGTCGATTAGGGAGTCCACTGTGACCAATGGTGCCTTTTGGGGTCTACAAAGCACTGAACAGTGATGGCCCTTGGGCATCTGTTATGTGTTAGCTGATGCTGCCCACTGGGGCTCATTGGTTGCTGGCCGGCGTTGCCTGCTGAGTGGTCAATGGAGCCATGGCTCACGCGGGAACTCCTGGGCAGCCAGTCACCATGGGGCAGCCCTGCTTAACCTGCCCTTCTCCCCCTCCCTCTCTCCTTGCCCAGGAGCTGCCAGCCTCTGCCGATGGCTCTATGCGGGCACGCGGCGTGTACCCTGGATGGTGCCCTCTACATCTCAGGGGGGTGCGATGCGGCGTGCCAGTGCCAGGCAGCCATGCTGCGCTACGTCCCAGGTACGCCTGCCACAGTCCTGGCCCCTATGAATGGCCAACGAGCTGGGCACATCATGGAGGAGGCAGGAGGGCAGCTCTATGTGGCCGGGGGGCTGTGCCAGCGGGACGGGCAGACTGGCTACAGGGACCAGCTTGCCTTTGAAGTCTACAGCCCCAAGACGGACATCTGGGTCCTCCTCAGCCCCCTGCCCCAAGCCCATGTAGTTGGGGGGGCAGCCGTGCTGGGGGGTGAGCTGCTCGTACTGGGAGGGTACAGCCATGAGACCTACCGGGACACCCACCTGATCCACGCCTACCAGCCGGGCACCCGGCGCTGGATCACCCGGGGCACCTTGCCTCATGCCTATACTGACCTCCAGGCTTGTGTCCTCACTGTACCCTCTGCCTTGCGTGGCCCCAAATGCCTTGAGGGTCCGCCGAGATCACCTGACACCTGCAATAATATTTAGGGGGGCTTAAAAGCTCTGCACCCCATACTGGCATCCCCATGTAGCATCCATGGGCACCTCTATGGGCCAAAGTCGCCTCCAGATCCCTTCCCCAGAATAGGTTCCTCCTGTGGTTTCCAGCATTCCCCCACCCTCAGGGTACGTGACCCAGGCAGTGGGGACCCCATGGGACACAAAGGCTTTCCACACCACAACCCCATGCCGCCAGGAATACTCACTCCCCTGCCCTGACC
The DNA here is from genome assembly GCA_013400615.1 of Syrrhaptes paradoxus. Lineage (NCBI taxonomy): Eukaryota > Metazoa > Chordata > Aves > Pterocliformes > Pteroclidae > Syrrhaptes > Syrrhaptes paradoxus. Next base: position 4,815 of record VZTO01027904.1, on the reverse strand, counting down.
CTTCCACTTGGAGCTGGGGATCCCCCAACTTCCCCCCACACTTGGGTTGAATAAAAGTGGCTCCTGCACTGCCCATCTGGGCCTTGTGGTTTCTGCCGGGGAGCCCAGACATCCAGGTGCTTCTTCCAAGGAAGAAGAGGGGAGCGAGAGACCCGCGTCCTGGGTGTCCTGGGTGGGTGGTGGTGGGGGCCAGGATTGTCTGGATTCCTGGGTCCCCTGCGGAGGGGAGGGTGGAAGGTGCTGGGGCTCCACAGACATGGAGACAAAAGCTTGCTTGCGAATGCAGAGCGTGTGTGCCCGCAGACACACTAGCACACGACTGGCAGACACACGCAGCTGGCACAGTTCCCTTCTGTGGACCAGTTCCCTGACGTGGCAGAAGCTGCTGACCCACAGCAGCTGGACGATGTGTTTGAGACAGAACTGGAAAGGTGAGTCTGCAAAAGTGATCCGTATGATCAGCGGCTGCATTTGTGCTCCAGTGCCATCGACCCCCACCAGTGACGACCTCTGTCTCCTTCTCACACCTCCCAAAATGTTTGGGTGACTTCTGCACAGATGGTCACAACGTTTGACCAGCCCCTGGAGATGTTTGTCCCAGTGTGATCTCCTACAAGGCACATCCATCTCCCTCTGAAGCCTCCCACATTTCCCACCATCCCACAGTGGGTCATGCAGAGGCATCGATCTACCACTCCCTGGAGTTATTACGTGACAGTGGGACATGATGCTTCTCCCCAGTGATTCACTCCCACAGTGAAGGATCATCCATGTGGGGAGAAAGTCAGGAAGCTGGGTATAAGAGGACGTTTCCTTGCTATCTTGACTATTCCAGGTACTGCAGATGAGTTTGTCATACAGGACTATGGGAGATGCGATGAAATGAAACTAGCACCCATTTGAAATTCAGGCCAAGAGAAGATTTATTCAGTGATTAACAGCCTGGCACTGAGCTGAAAGCAGGGCGCAGCTTCACGTGCATCACTCAGACAGAAGCAGCTGGGACACAAAGCACAAAGCAAGCTCTGCTTTCCCCATCCACCCCACACCAGGCAGTGTTAGCCCCAAACCATCACTGACCAGTTCAGGACCTCTTCTGCCCTTGCCAAGTGCCCAGGTAATTATTTCAGGTCTAGAAACATCAGAGTGTGTGCGAGCAATCCTAGGGGAAGGAGATAGATGGCTCCCCCCTGGGCAAGCAGATCTGTCCCTTGCAAAACAAGGGAACGTGAAGCAGAGCCATGAGCCTCCATCTCTTTCTCTGAACGTACAGAAGCGTTTACAAGGTGTTGCCGGCATATTTCACTCTGACATACCCGATGGCCTTGACACCCCTGTCCAGGCTGTAAGCAGACGGGGTCCTCAGGGAGCTGAGGTTTGTGACCAGCTTCCTGGAGAAAGACTTGAAGGAGGCATTCAGGGGACGGTGGTGGACCCACAGCTCCTTGGTGGTGCAGAAGGAGGAACCTGCGGGAGGATTGCGCTGCACCCCCAGGTCTTTGATCGTGCAGTAAATGACCTCAGGGCACAACTCTACTTCCTTGATGGTACAGAACGTGGGGCGCTGGAGGGGGCTTTTGAAGCCGCTGAGATGCATCACAGGGCTTCCTGCGGTCTCCCTCCAGCTCAGCAGCGGATACTGCACCTCTTGGGTCTGCAGGGACCCCAGCCAGGGCCGTCCCACCAGACACATCCACGCCAGCCAGCCCGCCAGAGCCAGCACGGGCAGGACCAGCAGAGCCAAGGAGGGCAGGTAGAGCACCCAGTGCAACAGGCAGCAATGCCGCAGCACCCACTGCCCCCACTGCGGACCCTCCCCGCCCGCCCGCGAGTGCAGCACAGGTACGGCCAGTCCTGGGTCGGAGCACGGGCAGAGGGGGAGAGATGCAGGAGGAGGGGAAGGCGCAGGCTGGGTGAAGCGTGTGGTGTCCAGGGGAGATGGTGTCGTTGGGTTGTGAGCGGAAAGCATGGTGGTGGAGCCCACTGGTGTGGTTGACATCAGGGGAGGAGATGAAGCTCTGACAGTGGAGGAGGCCTCTGGCGTGGCAGCAGAAGGCACTGCCGTGGAGGTGGTGGGAAGCACGCTGGTGGATACGGTGAGAGCGGCATAGGTGCTGGCAGTGCTGGTGGCGAGGGTGGTTTGGGGACGGCTGCTGGTGCTGGGAAGTCTGGTGCTCACAGTGGTTGGCAGCGAGGTGGTGGAGACGAGGGCGGTGGATCTGTGCGGGGTGCTGGCGGGAGCAGTGATGAGGGTGGTGGAAGTGGCAGGGGTCTGGGTGGGTGTGACAGAGGGACTGGCTGGCGCGGGAGCGGTGGTGCTGGGAGCTCCGGTGCTTCCAGGTGCTGCAACCGAAGTGCTTGGGGCGAGGGTGGAGCTACAAGGGGTGCTGAGGGGAGGTCTCGTGGGAGCAGAGGTAACAGCACGGGATGTGGTAGCGTGCTCTTTGGGGACGGATGGATGCGGGGGCGAGGGGCTGATCGTGGTAGCTTTCACCATCGTTTCTTCCCCATCATCGTATTCATCCTCTTCCTCCTCATCTGCATCCCCCACGTTGCCACAGCTGGGCTTGAAGCGGATGACGGGCTTCTGCCAGTGCTCGGGGGGGCTGTGGCACAGCACCTTCTCCGGGGCAACCTCCACCTTCGTCTCGTTCAGGCCCCGCTCGGGCTGGTAGACGCTGCCTTCGTTCTGCCAGATCCAGGCGCGCAGGTAGCGCAGGCTGCAGTCGCAATGCCAGGGGTTCTCCGTGAGGAAGACGTACGCGAAGAGGTGCCCCTCGGGGAAGAAGTCGGTGGGCAGGGTCTGCAGGCGGTTGCCTGAGAGCCAGAGGGTCTCCAGCTTGTGCAGATCCTGCAGCAGCTCCTTGGGGAGCACCTCCAGGAGGTTGTCTGAGAGGTCCAAGTCCTTGAGTGCCCTCAGCCCTGCAAAGGCCTCCGCGGGCAGTGTCCGGAGCTGGTTCCCTCGCAGGTCCAGGTCCTGCAGCTCCGACACGGCGCGGAAAGCCCCCGGGGGCAGCTCTGCCAGGCCGTTGTTGGCCACGGCCAGGCGGGTGAGCGCGGGCAGGCCCTGCAGCGCGGGCAGGGTCCCCAGCACGTTGTGGGAGAGGATCAGCTCCCGCAGGGACGGCAGCGGGGGCCCGGTGTGCAGAGCTGCCAGCCTGTTGTTGGCCAGGTCGAGGTCCTGCAGCTGGGTGAGGGGCAAGAAGACAGCGATGGAGACGGACGTCAGGTGGTTGGCGTTGAGCAGCAGGATGCCCGTGTCCGTGGGCAGGTCTGGAGGCACCGCGCTGAGAGCCAGCCCTGTGCAGTTCACCTCCAGGATGTCCTTGATCTTGCTCATCTCCGACAGGCAGGGCTGGCCTGGGCCGGTGGCTCTGGCTGGGGGCAGCAGGGCTGGGAGGACGAGCAGGAGCAGGGCAGCGACCAGCATGGCCTGCAGGGGATGGCCGAGAGGTGTGGGCACAGGCAGGCAAGCACCTCCAGGTCACCTTTCTTCCCGCGCAAGCACCATTTGCAAGAGAGCTGGCACCCCCCGCCAGACCCTCCGGGAGCCCTCTGAGCCCTGCAGCTCCTCCCTCGTCAGACGGAGGGGAGAGGTGAGTCCCACGCCTATTGCCAGCACCCACCCCATCATCTCCTCAGCAAGGAGACACCATCTCTGCCCTTTTGCTCACCTCATCCTCCTCCACGGGAGAGGGAAACTGATTCATGAGCCTCCTCATGGCCATGCCTCCTCTGCCAGGGTGCTATTGCTGCCCTCGCCACTGCAAAAGCAGCAGCTTCATGGTGTTCCCATCCCTGCACACCCACCCTGGCCGAGAGACGCCGTGTGCTGGGAGAGGGTCCCTGGACATGCTCTTACCCACCACCACGTGAACCTCGGCTGGGTTTGGGTTCAAAAGGTAGGAAGAGAGCTTCCCGTGCACAGACGTGGCTATCCCTGTCCCCCCGCTGGACACCACTTCCCTGGGACTCACCCCTGGACCCTCCAGCATTTGCTCTTCTGCCACTTTGCCTCCGTCCTGCCCAGGGACCGGGCGCTGGTCTGACGGCAGCTCTGGCAGCGGGGCTGCTCTGGTCTCTATCAGGATGCCCAGCTGTGGGAAGGGAGCTGCAGCTTCCTGAGCAGCCAAACCCATCCCCTAGCACAGCCCTCGCCTCTGCCGCCCTGCCACAGCACCGTCTCCTTGGAAAAGTCTCAGCCAGAGACCGGCTCCATAATGTCCTGGTTCTGCAGGGTAAAGGAGGGACAGCTGCTCGCAGGACGAGCCCTTGCGTGCTCCCCTGCCCCACAAGCTGCA
>VZTO01027903.1:28795-54375 GCA_013400615.1 Syrrhaptes paradoxus | reverse complement strand
TGTCCCAGCCGCACCAGGACAGCTTCTCTCCTAATAACGGGGCTCTGCAGGCAGACGGGCAGTTGGGGGCTGGGGGCTGGGGGCTGCCATGGCAGGGGAGGTTGTGCTGCTGGGATGGGGTTGGGAGCTCTTCTTAAGTCGCTCTTGATCCTTGTCCCCGGTGGCTCTGCGGAGTCGCCTGGGCTGGAGCTCGTGGTCCCGGACGCGAGGCTCTCGCATGCGAACACCTCGTGGGGACTGCAGCAGAGGAGCCTGTTCGCACTGTTGCCTAAAAATAAGGAGCTCCTTGTAAACTTGGACTCGTGCTAGGGAATGGAAAGGCGGCTTCATCCTAGTGGAGGGCTTGTGCCCGTGTTTCCAACTCTGGTGAGATATCGGAAAGCTTCAGGCAGCATCCTGCTGTCTCCCTGTTCACTGTAACGGAGGAACGGTGCCTTCTCCCCAAGGCAATGGCAGAGATAAACGATGAGTTTGGTTTTTGTGGTATATTTGGACATCAGAGTCTATAAATAGACTCAATTATCAATATAGCTCGTCAAGTGCCTTGTGAGTGGCTGGAAAGCAGCTTCGTAAGGGTCTCTCTGGGCTTTTGTATGTAAGCGGCTCTTCGGTGTAGTGTGGACCTATTACTTACGGTGCAGCAGGGATTTACAAGAATCTCTCTACTGATGCCTCTAGGAGACATTATTGCCAGGAAAAACTGCATCTTTGTGCTTCCGAATATGAAATTGTTTGGGTGCCTCCTGTAACTTCAGACTCCTGCACTAGTGAAACTGGAAACTGAACAAAACCAGCTGCTTTAAAGGCTTTCCAGCTTGCTTGAAAGAGCAAAGCACGGCGCTGTTTTCTCACTGTGGTTTTTTTCGCTGGGTTGGTTTTGGTTTTTTTTTTTTCTGATGTCCCTACTTTTACTGATGCTCTTCTCTTCTCTCCCCAGGTCTGGCGCTGAAGAAGGCTGCCATCACTGAGGTGAGAGGTGGAAACCTGGCCTTGAAAATCCCCTGTTGAGAAATGAGAACACAGAGCTCTAGAAAACACTTCTGCCTGACGTCTTTGAGCAAAGCTGGATTTGGAAATACATTTGAGATTACTGAAAAAGTGATATCTGTTATTTGGGAGAAAGAAAAGCAGTGGCAGGTCTCTCTAGTCCCGGTGTTGGCATCACCACGGCCACAGAGGGAATGGGAGGGGATCGTGCCCACCCCGTGGCCAGCTTCAGCTGCGGGCTCCACGACATCCGTAGGTGGCCGAGGGCACCTCTTCTACACCAAAACCTGACGATGATAAATGGAGAATCTGGGTATTGGGCACCTCCAGCGCTCCGTGTCAGGTCTTGCCCGCTCCTTCGTCAAGGAGGCTGTAGTTTGTGAGGCTATAAAACAGGGGAACATCTCCAGGGACTGATCTTTCCTCTCACATAATCCAGGTCGCAGGTTGCTGAATCACTGTTACCTTCTGGAGGAAAACTCTTCCCAGTTGGCAGCGGGGAATCTAGTAGGAGGATCTGTGCCTGAAAGCTGTTCCCTGAAGCCCACGCTCTTAGTTTAGGGCACCGTGTTCAAATTATTTTTGTTTGATCGAATTTTTCTGACATACCCCTTTACATTACTCACCTGGGATGATGAGCATTCGTCTACGTGAATAGCAAAATCTTCCCATGAAACTGCCAGGAATGTGAAACTTGGTTCTTTTTTGCCTCCCCAGAAACACACACAGCAGGAAGCTCAGCTGCTGGGGAAGTTCATTACTTTGTTCAGTGCACATACAGCCCATTTTTTTTTCTTGCTCTGGAAGCACAGTCGCAGGTAGAGCAAGGGACTGTGGAAGGAACTTTTGTTGCTGCTTTTAATATGGTGGTAATCTCTTAACCAATGCCCCTGTCTGTTAATTGCTTTGTGAGGATGATGAAGAACCACATGGCGAGGCAGGACGACGCAGCTTGAGCTGGTGTGTAATGGGATCCAGGTTATGGGGTAGAAGCTGCAAGGAAAGGATAAGCTGTCTGACAGTGGTGGCTGCTTGGAGAAGAAGTACTCGGGAGGAAGCCTGCTTGTGCTAAATGTTTAAAACCAAGTAGGAAATAAGATTATTTTTTTTGAAGTAGAAATCAGAGTGCCCCTTCGTACCAGCAGTTTGACCAGAAATAGCTCCAAGCTCTTGATTAAAAGCTGAAACACAAAGAACTTGTGTAGTCTGAACAAAATTATCCATTGTCTGCTGTAGGACTGGGGTCTGAGAGCTGGCTCTGTGCGCACTCGAGAGAGACAGCGATAGGATATTGTCAGTGGGGAAATGACCTTGGATCTCCCTGCACACTGCTTGGAGGAACTGTTCTTTCCTGTAACAAACCCCGATGGTACCGTAGTTTTAGCTGTCGGCCGGGCTCTTCTGCGGGGTCGGGGACGTGCTGCCCTGCGGCAGTGAACAGAAGCCCTACGCGTGGGTGTGTGGAGCTTCAGCGGCCACGGCTGCGGTGGCTCGTTCGAGGGCACAGCCACAGTCTGCTCCCTCCTGGGCTGGCAAGAAAGGGTCCAGGCAGCCTGGGAGGGAGAAGAGGAGGAAAGCGGGACGGGGACAGGTTTGTCGTCCCTCTGGAGGGCTGGCAGTGCTGTAGGGTTGCTGTAAACTCTTCGCAAAACTTCGGGAAGAGCCCCTCTTGCAGGTCACCCCGTGGGGGCTTGTCCTTTGAATTGTAAACACGTGAGATTTCGCTTAAAGGGATTATCTGGAGGCAGGAGTGGGGCTGTGTTGTCCCCATTATCTCTCCGGTGAAGCGTGAGGCGCTGGGGTGACACCTGAGGGCATGGGATTTCTAAGAATAAACTTCTCTCACTGTTTGATTTCATACATCGCTGTTGTACGTCAGTGAGAAACCACGCTCAAGCCGTGGGGGAATGTTGGCAGCTGGGAACCAAGGAAATCCTTCCGGAGCTCAGCATCTTTGCTGAGGGCTCTGTCCAGTGAGGCTGCCAGATGGAGGGTTGGGTCTTCTCGTCTTGAGGGATGAATGCATGGTTCAAACAGCCTTGTCTAAAGCTTGCCAGTGCCGGTGACACCTGGTGTCACTCTGCAGACCCCTCTCCAGCGGTAGAGCGCGATCCCTCTGTCCTTCACAGCTGTGGCTGGGGGTTGTGCTCTGCTGCTCGGCCGCCGGGTCGGCTCCTGCTCCAGGCTCCAGCCATGCTCTCTCGTTGCAGGGACCGTCGCTACCGGGACAGCCTGGCCAAGGAAAGAAGATAGGTCATCGAGGCGTTGATGCTTCTGGTGAAACCACCTACAAAAAGGTTTGGTTTTGTGGCGCGGGGACTGGCAGCTGTGTGTGAGAAGAGAAGCTGGGGCCCAGTAGCTACCTATCTGATTTAGATTTTATGTAGCTCCCTTGTACCTTGCAAGCAGCACATCTGGAAGCCTTGATCCATCTCTTCAGCCAGCTGCTTGAACTTGTTTCGCAGTATGTAGCGCCCGAGACAACCCTGCAGAAGCCATAGGCGTGACTGTTGTAACACAGGGGAGGTTATGGAGATAATCTGCCGTGAACTCCTCACTGACTGCTCTCTTCTCTCTGCCAGACCACCTCATCCACTCTGAAGGGGGCCATCCAGCTAGGGATCGGATATACTGTCGGCAACCTGAGCTCCAAGCCAGAGAGAGATGTCCTGATGCAGGACTTCTATGTGGTGGAGAGCATTTTTTTCCCAAGGTAAAGGAGAGAGGGGAGATATAATGAACGGTTATTTCTTTTCCTCTCTGATTTTTCAAGAGAGCTTCCATCTGTCTTTAGATCAGAGTCGAATGCTCTGAATGTTTTAAATACACATCGTTACCTACAAACAGAGCCGTGGGAAGTGTTAGATTCTGCAGTACGCTGGCTTGCGAGTACTGATGCAGTACTACATGCTTGACTTCGGTAGCCTTCCTGTGTGCTTTGCTTCCTACCTGCCTGTCTAGAATTTCTTCCACGGAATTATACCACATTTGAGATGGAAGAAACTCCTTCTGGGAGCTCTTCAACTCTATGAATGAACAGAGCTCATAAAAGCGATGTTCTCTGTGTAAATATATTCTGCTTGGCAAGCGGTTGTTCCTTGTGCTCTTTGGAAATAGATTCTGGCAGATAATTTAAAACCTATTTTCCTGTTGTCCTGCTGCAGAAAAAAGACATTGTTGTTCTTGTTCCTAAGATGTCTTTTTGCAAGGCTCAATTCATCTTAAATACACAGTATCCGCGATGTGACTGTACGTATCTGGTGAGGGTGACGCAGAGACCCTGCTCACACGATGTCTGTTCTGTGCAGCGAAGGCAGTAATCTCACCCCGGCGCACCACTACGCTGACTTCAGGTTCAAGACCTATGCACCTGTAGCTTTTCGGTACTTCCGAGAACTCTTTGGGATTCGTCCAGATGATTATTTGGTATGGATGTATTTTTGTATTTCTTTGTCTTTCCTCTTTGATTTGAAATGGTCTAGAGTAACCCAAGAAATTTATCCCTAAATTAAGGCTGTCAGCAATTCTTGCCTAAAAGGGACAGAAAAGAGTTGAGGAATTGTTCTGATCCCAGCAAGGAGTGAGAACAGGCGGTGCATTTAGGGACTCTGTTTAGTTTTGGAGGAGATCCAGTGATGGTCCCAGCAAGACCAGCACCGCTCAGCCCGTCTTCGTTTGCTAAGAGGCAGCTGCTAGCTTACGCTGGAGGGAAACGACCAGCATCCAGCGTGTGCTGGGGAAGCTGTGCGCTGGGGTTCCCTCGCTGGTTTTTGTGGTGACAATATCTTGCTGTGTTTACAAGCAGAACGAGTTGTGTTTTGCTGGGTGCAACCCTGTAACGTCCCCTGGGGCTCTGAGGACAAAGATGGGAATTCTTCCTTGTGTACTCACTCGAGAACTATGTGAGTGGAGTTATTTTAATCATCTTACAAAGACAGACTAAAATACAGCTTGTTCTTGTGCTCAGAAAGCTCCTCGGAGCTGGAAAGGCTGTTTTGGAAACACCTAATAGTACAAGCTGTCAGGGCTTGGTGTACACTGTGGTTGACCTTGGTCCCTTGCACGTATGTGACGTCCTGCTGTTTAGAAAAGGCCGTTTGTTGAACTGGGGGAGGGAACACATCCAAATGAGTGCATGCCCTCCCCATTCTTGAATAGCCCTTTTTTTCCTGACTTAGCTGTAGACAGCGGTAATCGTAGCTGAACACCTACAAGCAGAAGCAAATCCCTGCCGTTGCGCAGTTTGGCAGTAGCTCCCCGTCCGTGCCATCCAAGCTAAGGTTGGCTAATTTGATGAGTGGCTCAAAACCTGGGTGAGGCAAAGAGCCTGCCTCGATTGCAAAGGTCACAGCTCCGATTTGTTGCTTCTGCTTCCCCTGATTCTCTTGCCTGCCGCAGCAGCAAATGCCTTTAATTATGCATGAGATCATTAACTTGATAAAGTCTCGGATCATTAATCTGTGCAGTGCTGAAAGCTGTTTTCAGTACATAATGATGAGCATTGAATTTATCGCTCTGATTATGGCCCTGACGTACCCTTCCTCCCTCTCCCCATCTTACCTCGTGCTGCAGCAGCTCTGACGCGATGCTGCCCTGACCCCCCTCAACCTGCGCACTCGGGGGGTCGGTGCCTGGCTGCACGGTGCACGTGTGTGCTTGCACTTGCTCCTCTTTTTTTTTTTTCCCCTCTTCCTGCTAGGCATGTCCTTATTCGAGGGCGTGCTGTTTGCATCCTAATGCCTAGAAATATCCTTCGGATTCTGTTCCCGATGCAGCACCCCGGCTGTGCCTACACAGCACCGATCCCTCTCTTGTTTGGTCGCCTGGGCTCATACTTTCCGTGTGTTTCTGGCAGGATGGAGGATGTGGCGGTAACAGGGGAGCGCAAGGCCAGAGGAGGCAGCTGTACAGCCAGTGCGTTCTGTTCCCTCCAGCGCGGTGATGCGCCGTGCCCTGAGCAGACTGTCGTGGCTCTTAAAATCCCATCTTTCTGTCTGCGCTTGCGGTAACGCGCTGAAAGAAGCCTAAATGCGATACACGCACAGTGGGAAAAGAAAATATGTCATTATGAAGCCCGGGTGTTCCTGAAAGCAGATATTAGCCTGATTCTGAGTAGCTGGGATGCTCTGAACTGTGATCTCGGTCTCTAATTGTAAACTGTCCATCAGCATTGCTCCTTACACCTAACCTATAATGAAAATAGTTCTCACTTAAGTTTTGCTACCCCTTCATCTCCCAGGGAGACAGCATGGTGGGGGCAGCCCTCAAGGGCATAGTACCCAATATGCGATGAGTGGGGGCTAAAAACATAATTTTTTTCTTCTTTTCCTCCCTAGTATTCGTTATGTAATGAGCCTCTGATAGAGCTGTCCAACCCTGGTGCCAGCGGCTCCCTCTTCTATGTCACCAGCGACGATGAATTCATCATAAAAACTGTGATGCACAAAGAAGCTGAATTCCTACAGAAGCTCCTTCCTGGCTACTATATGGTGTGTATCCCCCAGCACCTTGGGTCCCACCTGGGTTTGTCAGGGCAGCTTTTCTGTCCAGAGCATCGCTCAGGGCGTATCCACCTGGGTTTCTTGTGGCTTGCACGCCCCGTGCCAAGGACAGCGTTAACAGTGTGTCATAAAACCAGTCCCAGAAGCACAGATCCTGTGAGTTATTTGCAAACTCTGTGAGTAAACCTGTAGTACATAACTGCCATAGCTTGTAGGCATGGTCTGGCCTGAAAACAGCTTCCCAGGGTGTGTTGCTGGGTGTCCTTTTCCCAGCACTGGTTCATTCTTATTCTCTTGGCACCGTGCGTCTGCCTCAGCCCGACTTTGCTGTTGATTGTCGTGACACAACCACCTTGGTTTTGTGGGGAAACCACCCTGGAAATCTCCCCCATCTGCTGTTTAATAGAGTTACTCTGAAGGCACTTGCTGCTTGTCTCTGGCAGTAAAAAAAACAAGACTCCGGCGGTACCGGCCAGCCTGGCACATCCAGTCCCCTGCAGATGACTGTTGCTGCGTCTCGGGGCCAGCGAGGCGATATATTGAGACCCAGAGGTCTTGCGGGTGGTGACAAGTAACGAATCGGGACCAAACCTAACGGTCACCACCCACAAGACCTCTGGGGCCAGCTTTGTGGATGAGGGCACTGAAATTGGGTTAGAACCAGCCGTGGATTTGTTTGCTGTGGAGATGCCGAGGAGAAAGGGATGGCAAGCAATGGTAGCGCTGCCTCGTCGGTGTGCGTGTGGCAGTGGATTTGATTTATGTGATCATACGCTGTCTTGACGAAAATACTTGCCTCGCTTGATATTTACTGGGGATATTTACTCGTTAGGTGAGATGAGGAAGGCGTGAAATTTTAATACGGTCGTGCTTCTGCCGTCTGTCAGAGAATCTGTCAGGTCTGTCCGTTCTTTCATAGCACGCGGAGATGTTCTGCTTCCTTCCCAAATTTTCCCAAAGCTGAACAAGCAAATCATGCCTCTCATGTCATTCCTAATAATACTGATGCCTAAAAAAAGGACGTGATGGCAGGGCAGGATATCCATCTTCCCTGCCTGACTGTGTTTTGTAAAGCCACTCTGCAAAAGGAGGAGAAAATTGACTTTGTTTTGTTTAAAAAACCACCGCGTCCTTGGTTTATTCTGGGCCAGGGAATGGCTCTTGATTTCTGACACTTCAGAAGAGATGAAGATAGCTGTTATTTTTAAACTTGAAGTTCCCACTTACTGTGTTTATTTCTCTTCCAGTTTGGTTTCCCTTTTTTAGCTGCTGTTGATGGGGAAAGCGGGGAATTTCCGGACTTGGCTATTTGCCCAGAGAGTTCTGAACATCTCATTCCCTGTATTCAAGCCATAGTGGTATTTTCAGGTCCTAAACCCACTGAAATACAGGAGTTTGTCAAGGATGTACAGTAAGCTCTCGTGTAAAGTTCAGAAAATCTCTAGGTGACGAACCCCTAGTCTGACTGCTCCAAGGTCTGTTAACATGCTTTGTGTTGAACACAGCAGGAGTCTTCTGCCCCAAGAGCCTTTCCCCATGCTTTTTTTTCCAACCCTGCTGCAGAATCTGAACCAGAACCCACGGACGCTGCTGCCGAAGTTCTATGGACTGTACTGTGTGCAATCGGGGGGCAAAAACATCCGCGTGGTCGTGATGAACAACATTCTGCCTCGTGTGGTGAAAATGCACCTGAAATTTGACCTGAAAGGCTCGACCTATAAACGCCGGGCATCCAAGAAGGAAAAAGAGAAGTCCAGCCCTACGTACAAGGATCTGGACTTCATACAAGACATGCCCGAGGGCCTGATGCTGGATGCAGACACTTTCAGTGCTTTGGTGAAAACGTTGCAACGAGACTGTCTGGTAAGGAGGGGGCAGCCTGGGGAGCGGGTTAAGGAGGTTGGGTGCCTTTGAGCATGAGGAAGAACAAGTGCTTGAGAACCTCGCTAATCTGCTAACCCTAAAGCAGGATAAATCCCTTCTATGCCCTTCTCCCTGAAAGCAAAGCAGTGGAGTTGGGTCTCGTGACAGCCTCTGAGGACTAACGCTCTGTTCCTTTGCCTGGTGCATTGGATTGTGGCAACCTGCTCCGCTCGTAGCTGGGCTGTTGGGACTAAATCTGTTTTTCTGTAGAGTGTGCAGCAGATACGTGGTACAACAGTGTTATCTGCAAGCCTTCGCCCCTTTGGGTTGAGTGTGGGATGGCCAAACTCCATGCAGTCAAGTCCAGGGATGAGCGTTGGTTCAGAAATGTTGGAGCTCTGGCGAAGGAGTTGTTAGAACGTGGACAGGTTCCACGCTTGGGGATCTGTGCTGTGTGGGAGCTGCTGGCCTAATATTTTGTCTTTGTTCTTTTGTCTTTGTTCTTAAACTCAATACTAACCTGTAGGTTTTGGAAAGTTTTAAAATCATGGACTACAGCCTCCTGCTTGGGGTTCATAACATAGACCAGCAAGAACGGGAGCGACAGTCAGAGGGAGCCCACAGCACGTCGGATGAGAAGCGTCCCGTAGGGCAGAAGGCACTTTACTCCACGGCCATGGAGTCCATCCAGGGTGGGGCTGCCCGGGGGGAGTCCATAGACACAGATGACACGTAGGTGAAACCCTGGTTCTCTTGTGCTGCTGGGAGGCCTGGAGGTGGAGGCTGGAGTGGTAAATCCCTAACGGAGATCCAGATGTTAGAGAGAGCATCTCTCCTGGGGGCTGTGTGGTGTGGAAGGGGGAAGCTGGGGTGGGAAATGTTTCTGTAAGGCTCCAGCCTCGCCATGATCTCTTCTTAAGCCAGTCTGTAGGCTGTCAGCTCCTGTGACAGCCTCTAAACATCCACCCATTATTCTGGGGAGGTGAAATCAGCTCAGTTCTAGCTCAGCACCCACATACTTGGAGTGGAAGTAGGGATCAGCCCGTCCCTAGGACCCTGGAGTTTGTTCTCCATCGCTCCGTCTTCGGAATCCCTGACAGTACCCTGAGGCCATCCCAGCGGGGGTAGCAAACAGCAGTGTAGCCAAGTGCTGGAGTAACTGGTGGAGCTGTGGTCTGGGGAGGGGGGGTGTCCAAAACCTGTCCTGCGCTGTGCCCAGTCTGTGGCTCCTGGGCTGCACAGTGGCTCTGGTCACTGTCTCTCCGGCTCTGCCGACCGAGCTTGCTAACAACTGCTGGACTTTGCTGTTTGTTGCCATCTGAAACCAACTGCTCCGGTTTTGATGGAGGATCAGTCACGATGGAGCCAGAATAATACTTTGGTGTTTCCATTCTTTCCAGTAGCGTCACTAATCGCAGTGTCCCGCCTGATGCCTGCGTGCTGCTGTGGTGTGCTGGTGCTGGTGGTTGCTGCACCTTGGCAGCCTGGGGGGGACTGGAAATACCCTCATCCCTAAAAGTTTGCTGCCCTAATAGGCAGACAGCTCACGCTGACCTGATAAATAATCTGATCCCCAGAATAAAATGTCCTGCAGCAAAGAAAAAAAATGATGTGGTGCTTTGTGACCCAGGCAGAGCTGCTGCCGGTGACACAGGCTCTGTCCTGGTGTTTGGTGACAAACCCTGGGACACCTCGTGTGAGGTGACTTCCCCATGGCTGTGCACAAAGGGGCTCTGCAGGTTTGGGGTTGGGTGTGACCACACCAGAGCCCTCCTTTCAGTGCTGCCGTCCGCCCTGTCGCAGGTCTCGGGGGCATTCCAGCTGCTTTCTCCGAGACCTCGCTGAGGTTTTGTTTTCCCTGCAGGATGGGAGGAATCCCAGCAGTGAACGGCAAAGGAGAGCGTCTCCTCCTGCATGTAGGAATCATAGATATCCTTCAGTCGTACAGGTAGGTGACTTCGCAGTCATCTGTCCTCTGAGTGCCTTAACATCTATTTTAAAACTGAATGAAAGCAGGAAGATTTTCCTGTCCTGAAGAGTTTGATAATGAGCAGGCAGGCTGCTGATGTGTGTCCGGGGCTGTGGATTTTCATCGTGTCCTTAGAACAGCTGGTGACACGGAGCCTTTTTTCTTGCTCATAAAGAAGTTTCCTGTCTCTGTGCCTGGGATGGGGGCATGTCTGCAGGGATGGAAGGTGATTTTTCTGCCCCTCTTCCAGCCCAGCTCCTCCTTCCCTGCCCCCAGGCAGTCAAGACCTGACTGCAGAGACGCCGGTGTGCTGAGCCGACCTCTCTTGGCTGGAGGAAAGCTGCTCTCTGGATGAAGGGGGAATCATTTGCAGCTCAGCAATCTCTCCTGTTGGAGGATGAAAGGTGGTTTAGATATAGAGTGCGTTCCTGAATCCGTCTCTTTCTTTTTCTCTCCACTTCTCCCTGGCGTTAGGTTCATCAAGAAGCTGGAACACACCTGGAAGGCCCTTGTCCATGACGGGGTGAGTGCCTGCGCAGAGCCCTCAGCAGGATTACCTGCCTTGGCTTTGTTCGTGTTCGTTGCTGCCGATTACCTTGCTATTTATAGTGCCTGAACTGGCACAGTTGAAGCTGATTAAAGGAACAGTTCTTGCCTCTTATGCCTCCACAGCGGTGTAGTGCCACTTATTCCCAGTTAGGTTTTCCTGCTCACTCCATCTCCTCCCATGTTGAGCTGTCGTGCTACCAGCTTTCCTCCTCTGCTCCCATCTGTCATTTTCTTTCTCCCCACGATACCGTGAGCTGTATGCACAAGGCGCATGCACTCGTGTACGTGTCGAGGAGCCCTGCGTTTGCTCTCTTTGGTGACTGGCTGGCTTTCCGCTTCAGTAAGCTAGCTGTTAATAAATCTCTTTGAGCGTTTCCCTTCTGTCTTGTCTCCTGCAGCAGCCAGGTGCATGTTTACAAAAGAGCAACCTTGGATGTGCAGCTATTTTTCAGCATTGCATATCCTAGCTTCCCGTAAATAAAAAGGCAATGTGTGGATGCCAAGTCACAGTCCAACATCAAGAAGCTGCGACAGCCTCAGTTTTACTATTTTAAACAAAAAAGTGCAAAACATTTGAAATATATGGAGACCCTTGGCTGGATTGTGGTGTCCGTGTCACGTGCAAAGGTGTCCAGGTGTGCTCTGAATGTCAGACAGCAAAGCCAGAAGAAATTTCATGTATGTAATCAGGCTGATATCTGAAAAATCTATCAAGTCTGCAAATGAATAAAATCACTAAAATCCATTATAAAATTGCAGCCAGAATATAATCAAGTGCAATCAAATCAAAGGCAATGCTTCAGGCTTATTTATAGCATTAATCAGATCATTTCAGTTAAGCCTTTCCATTTTAAAGCTCTCTCAGTGCTAAACATTGGAATAAAAGTGACTGCGTTGGTTGGTATAGAAATTCTGCCCTTGAGGGATAATTTTAAAATTAAACAATTGCTTCTTGCTTTTGTAGGACACAGTGTCAGTACACAGACCCAGCTTTTATGCAGAGAGATTCTTCAAATTCATGACCAACACAGTGTTTCGAAAGAATTCCTGTAAGTACCTAGAGCAGGAGCTGCTGCCCGTGTGGCGTGGGCGAGGCTGAGCCTCATCTCCCTCTTGCTGCCTCAGTCCACACGGAGGGTTTTGGGGCTGGAGGCCGAGCAGGCTTTTCCCCCGTCATACAGAGCAAAGTGGGATTCCCGCAGAGCCCTCGGGTTGTCGTGGTTGTGGGCTGCTCAGACCCCACCCAGGAGCTGCCCCTGCAGCCTGGCTCAGGCTCAGCCCTCGGGAGGTGGCACTTGCAGGGCATGTGCGTGCGCGTCCGAGGGCAGAGGCAGAAGTGCCTTTGGTGTGACAGTTGGTGGTCATTTCATCTCCTTTCACTCTTCTCCCCCAGCTCTGAAGTCGTCTCCCTCAAAGAAAGGGCGCAGTGCCTTGCTAGCTGTCAAGACGGCTGGTCCCACGGCTGCTTTCTCAGCTAGCCAGCTTCCCTCGGAGAAGGACGAAACACAGTATGATCTCCGTGCGGCCAGGAGTTACCCCACACTTGACGATGAAGGTAATGGTCTCGTTTGATGGCTGTGTGGTGACCCTCTTTTTTTCTAGCAATTCCTCAGGATCCTCCCCTGTTCTCGTTGAGTTCCCCACTGTGCACCGACCACATCTCTTCCTGGGTGGGCAGCTCTTCACTGCGTCTCTTGCTGTGCTTCGCAGGTGCTAAACTTAACCAGGACGGGGGGGAAGGGAAGAGTGTATTGTTTTCTTCCAGCAGTGGCAGTTAGTTGATTGGGGAAGCAACGCCTCTGCATGGAAGAAGACCGAATCCCGTCTTTGCAGCACTGTATGGTTCTGCGGTAAAATGGTTGTTTGCTGCCGCGAGGCAGCCGCTGCCAACTGGCACCAGCAGTCGTAGCCAGAAGCGATCAGAAAGTTAAGTTTTCCACCCTAAAAAAAAAAAGAAAAAAAGTGGTGTGGGAGGAGACACTGCGAACGGCAGGATTGTAATGTTTGGACAGTTATAAAGGGTAAGATTGAAAAAAAAGAGAAGTGTCCTGGTTCTGTGCTGCCTGTGCACCTCCTCTCTCTGGGCTGGAATGGCGAGGGACAGTCCCTCGAGCGCACAGGTGTTAGATTTCCACTCGTGCAAAGCAGTGAACACTCGATTCATCTCTTAATTCACTCGGATATTTATCTCTGGTGATCCAAGCCTTTAATCCAGCTTTGGTTACTAGTGAGATGTCTTCATGGGCATGATACGTTTCCCGTAGCGTCTGTCTGCCGTGCTGGGAATGGTGCTGACCGGTGCTTACTGGCCCTCTCCAGAGGGTTCCTTGGGAGAAGCTGTGGCATTCGGGAACCCAGCTAAACTTCTTGCCTGTTGGTGGTTTGGAGTGACCAGTCCCAGCGTGGGTTGATGGTAGAACAGCCTCACGTAGGGCTGGTGTAGAGAAGGTGTTGGTGTTTGACCGACTCGTGTTTTTCTTCCTGCATCTCCCCTGCCCTCCGCTCTGGCCCAGCAGGCAGGCCAGACCTGCTGCCCTGCACACCTCCTTCCTTTGAAGAAGCCACCACGGCCTCCATAGCCACGACGCTATCTTCAACATCTCTCTCTGTTCCCGAGCGATCCCCTTCGGAGACCTCTGAGCAGCCCAGGTACAGGTGAGGACAGCACTCGTCCCCTGCTCCCCTGGAGTCGAGCGGCTGCCGTTCCTCGTGGTGCAGATCTTGGCAGGCTGCTCTATGCTCTGGAATGCTAATGACCGATTTTAATTAAATCTCTCCTGGGAGCAAGCAGACACAGCTTTGATGGGATTAATTATTGCTGGGAGAAGTGTCAGCTGTTAAATAGAACATCTCCTTCATGGCGAGGGGAGTTAGATTTGGGGGCAGTGTAGGATTTCTGTCTTAAATTCCTCCTCTAACTCTACCGTTCTGGTTTCTCTCTGCAGGAGGCGCACACACTCCTCGGGGCAGGATGGCAGGTGAGAAAATTCTCATCTCTTGCGCTGCTGCACAGAGCCCTCACGTTTGGCCCTGCGCAAAGGTCTCGTGGACGGCTGAACATGAATCTCAGCAGCCACAAGATTTCAGCGTGGTCCTCTGCAGGATGATGGGCTTCTTCCTGTAATCCAGTGATCCCCATTTCTTACACAGAATTTTCCCTACAAGCAGATCTCTCGATGCTTTGCAGGGAATCTTAAACATTTCCCTTGTTATTTGATGAGAAAGGGGACAACAGAGCTGTCCAAATTGACCCACCCAACCAGCACCAGAATCAGGGAAGGTTGTTTCTGTCCCCCTGTGGGGAAGTGAGCCCCAATAGCAGGAACGTCCTCCCCTGTGCATATGCCTGCGCCTGGCACAGTGGGTGTGAGTGTGGGAAAGGGCTTTGACTTTCCCTTAGTCCCTGGAGAAGTAGCTCCCAGTGTTTTCAGAAACTCGGGTACTTGGAGGGGTTTTTTTCACTCCTGTTGTGCCTCATAGCCAAGGGCAAGGTAGGACAAAAATCCCCTACTGCATAGGGACGTCAGGATTTGGAGGCTCATAGCATATAATTCTCTTGCATATTTTTGCACCAGTAACCATGACCCTGTTGCCTGTGCCAGCAGGATCTGCATGAGGACCCTGTGTTTGCTGCTGGCTTTGTCCTGACTTTCCAGGACATCTTGAAAGCATTGCAGGCACAGACACTGAAATGCACGTCAGAGACTCTGTCTGCTGGAGCCAGGGGAGCTGCTGGACAGGCTGACATCCTCTCTCCCTGCAGTCGGGGTTTGGTGCTTCCAAGGACTTTGGAAGATGAGGGTTTGCACCGTCTTACAGACATCTCCCCTCATTCCTAGCTTTTAGTGATTTGCTGAGCTTCAGGCAACATACACCATGAAAAAACCCTTTTTCCATGGTATTTCTTAATGAAAATACCTGTGGATGCTGCATGTCACTGAGTCTTGGCAAATTGATGTCCCTGGAGGGCGAGGAGCTACTTGCTGTTGATTTGCAGCAGCTGTTGAAGTGTCAGGGAGCGGCACAGCACCTCACCTCCTGCAGAACGGGTTGTCTGAAATTGCTGAGAATTGGAGGCTTGAAGTCAGGCAGCAGTGGTGGGACCCGTCTGGCAGAACGCGGGGACTTCACCCACCTTACCCTGGACTCCTCTGGTACCCCGCGGAGGGAGCTGCTGTAGGATGTGACTGCTCACCCAGAAACAGGTCGGGTGAGTCGTGTCCTAGAAGGGACTGTCCCTGGGCCATACAGGGAGCTTAGCGACTGGGTCAAGAGTAGATCTGTCTGTCAGAGACTTGCCACAGCTACAGCTGCCCCACACAGGTGTGGTCTTTGCTGGTTTTTGCCTCGTTTCTCCGTTTCTGGTGCCGGTGTCCAGCATGCCCTTTGCAGGGGAGCAGGAAGCTGTGTGTTTGTGGAGCTCTCTGTGAGCCCCTGGGGAAAGCCAGTGCAAGAACAACCTTATTAAAGCCCGAATATACATTCCTGAGCTGAAATGAAAAAGACCTTACCCAATTTGCTCAAGAATGTGTCACACTTCTGATTATTCTAATCAACTGGAGAATTCCCTCCGGGTTTCTGAGATCCACCCCTGCAAGGAGGAGAGGAGCGGGTTCCAGCAGCGAGCTGGACAGCAGTGCCGCCTGCCGGCTCCGGCTCCCAGCCAGGGACAGCGCGGAGCAGGACCAGTGACCCGGAGCTCGTCCCTTCCCTGAGGCTGTGCCCTCAGCTTGGCAGGTGCCCGCTCCTCCTTCCCGCGAGGACTGTGGAGCCAGCCCCACTCGCACAAGCAATCACTTTAATAGCATGAGGGATTAAATTGAAGACTGTCACAAGCAGCTCCTAAGCGTGTGGATAAATCTCATGTTAACCCTTCGGTGCGCTGGGAGTCTCGGAAGAGGTTGGAGGCTTTGGCCCTTGTGCAGCCGATGGATGATGCCAGGCCAGCTCTGGACACAGGTTTTCCCTGGAGGCCAATTCTCCTCTTTCCTCCTGGACTCCGTGGGACTCTGCCCATCTTTTCTGCAGCACTGGCTGATTGATCGCTTTCCTCTTGTCTTCTTTTCCCACCTTGTTAGTCTTGAGCATTGCAGTCTGGCAGGACTGACTCTTGCCTGGGAGTTTTGGTTTTCCAAATGCTCGCTCTTGGGAGGTCTGGTGGCTCCCTCTGAGCCAAAACCAAGAGCTCAAGCTGTGCCGGGAGGTCGGTGCGCGAGTGTCAGGGCAGACCAGCACAGATCGGCCGGGCTGACCCAGGGCTGACTCAGGCTGACCTAAAATTGCCGACTGTGTCTGACTAGTGCCTTGCTGAGCCTCTGGGCCCATCTCTCTTCTGTTTCCAGGTCACACGAGGAGGTGCGGGTCGAGGAGGAGCTTCAGCAGATCAGTGTCGAGCTGGAGCCCAAGTGCGATGTTGAGATCGTAGCTCCTGAAGAAGATGACAAAGAGTGAGTGTTTGGGAGCGCTGGGCAGCCTTGCAGAGCCCCACCCCGTGGGTCTCCAACTTTCCTGGAGAGATGGGTGCTCTCCCGGACAGCGGGGTGAAGCTGAACGCTGTTCTTTCTGATCTTTCTGGATGTGACAGTGGAGCATCCTCGGCTCCTCTGTAATAAATCGCACGGTCTTGCTTGCTCCTTTTCCGATCACAGTGACTAGACTGTCGTTTCTTCTCCTCTCCAGAGAGGTGGCTTCAGCCTGTGCCATTGTCACGTCCACAGCTACGATAGAGCTGGAGACCGCCAGCCAGGCCTCCGAACCAGCCAGCCAGGCCTCGGACGAAGATGACGTGCCAGTCACAGACATCTACTTTGTAAGATACCCGCTCTGCCTTGCCGTTGGGGGTGTGATGGGAAAGGTTGGGTGAGGCTGTAGCAGGCTCGATTTCGGGCGGTGGGGCGCAGGGCAGGGTCTGCCCCGTGCTGTCCTTGTGCTGAGCACCTCAAGATCTTCACGCTGGATGTTAAGATCTGGGTTTGGAATTCAGGGAACGGGACTCGCTCTTGGAGAGCCCAAAACAGCATCTAGAGGGGCTCAGATGGGTGGTGCCGCTGCCGTGGATGTAGCCGTAGGTGTGGTGCTCTCTTTCCGAGCACAAGCACCGAGGGGCTTATCTAGGCCAGC
Organism: Syrrhaptes paradoxus; assembly: GCA_013400615.1. NCBI lineage: Eukaryota > Metazoa > Chordata > Aves > Pterocliformes > Pteroclidae > Syrrhaptes > Syrrhaptes paradoxus. The sequence goes on along the minus strand of VZTO01027903.1, from coordinate 37,386 downwards.
GCCTTCGCTCCCAGGACAAGCCAAGGTGAGTGTAGGTGCAGCTGAGAAGTTCTTCCTTCCTCAGCCAGAGCCCGGCTGCTCTCCTGAACACAAACGTGCTGCAGGGGCCTGGAGCCAGAAGGGAGGCGGTTGCAGTGGGGCTGACCTGGGGTTCTGGTGAACTCTGGCTTTTCCTTTCCCTGCAGACAGCTGCCTGAGGTGAGGAGCTCTAGTGCCGAGACAGGGAGTAAGTGAGGTGGTTGCTGGCTGGCAGCAGAGTGCCATGGAGCCTGGTGCTGTGTTCTTCCGTCAGCTCTCACAATGAGCAGTTCCTGCAGACCAGAGAAGAGGTTCCAGCAACATGTACCTGCCCCGTGGATTCCCAGAGCAGAGCCGAGGCTCTGACCTGCGAGAGCTCTCCCCCATGCCTGGGCACTGGAACCTTCTCTTTAAGAGAAATCCCAGCTCCTCCCTGCTCGGGCTCGGTGGTGTGGGTTATATGGTGATGGAGATGAGCTGAGCCCTTGTGATGAGCTCCTTCAGGCTAACCTAAAAATGGCAACATTTGTCTTTCCCTGTGCTTGCGTGACTCTGCTGCAGAGCTGCTCACTCGTTGCCAAGTCATTCTGAGGCTCGTGGGAGCTGCGGAAGGAATCGGCTCCATTTTCAAAGCTTCTCTGTTTGGGGTTTGATGCATGCTGTTCAAAAGCAAACAGCTCCCTCTAACACTGGCTGCTCTTTCTTTGCCTGGGGATGGCAGCTGTGTGCAGATGTTGCCTGCTCTGCTGGCAAGTGGCTTCTAGCAAGGGTCAGCTCCTCTTCCCCGCTGTCCCTGGGCATACGGGCTCCCTCCGACGTGAGGGGCACCTCTCTGTCCGGAGAAAGCCGTCTGTGTGCGGTGTGTGCTCACGGAGAGCGTGACTGGCTGCTCATCAGCATTTCATACTCCATCTGAGTCCTTGAGTTTTGCATTAAATGTGTGTCCTGTGCTGTGGAGTGTTTGTCGCGGCTGGGATGAAGGGAAAAGCTGATTTGGGTTCCCACGGGTGCTCTCCTTGGAAAAGCACTTGAGCTGTAGCTCACGTGAGGCTGCACCGGCGTGCGGCGGGGCTCGGACCACAGCCGCTCTCTTGCAGGAGCGCTCCAGGGGCGATGGTCGGTGGAGGGATGCTGTGTGCAGAGGATGATCTGTCCAGTCCCAGAGGACTGTGATCTGATCTGTGGAAGTCTGCTCCGGAAAGGAGAGCACTTTATCCTCCTGTTCACTCACAGGGGAATAAAAGTGCAGAGATTGTGGCAGGGCATGGGCACCGCTCTTCCCACGCACGGCTTTCCTACCCGCTGATCCGTTCAGGCCTGGAGTTGCCCAACCCCTTGTTTTTTGCTTTCTCTTTCATCCTCTCTTTCACATCATCCTTTTTTCCTCTGTTTCCTTTCTCATTTCATTTGCCCTGGGGCCATCCAGTTCACAGATGGGAGGTACTGGATTTACTCTCCCCGCCAGCGCAGACTCCGAACCACCTCGCTTTCCTCTGGGATTGTAAGTGACCGTGCTAGCACGTAGGGGAGCAGAGCTGCAGCTTTGAAACACTGGGGCCAGCACTCCACTGCCCTTGGATGCTGTGGCTCTGTATTGTGTGGCCATTAGGAACCAACCCAGCAGAAACCGGGAACGCATATCGAAATCACAGAAATGGATCTTCCTGGAGGGTCTTGCAGAAACTTCTCACAGCATGCTCTGCCCTGCTTTTCGGCAGGCTGGTGACACAGCTCCTGCCATGGGGTGGGCTGCAGTATCACCCAGCCCTTGGACAAATTTGCAAGCACTGGACCTGGCCAGAGAGGCACCCGAGCCTTTGGAGGTGGTGTTAGGCTCGGCTCCCTTGGCCCAGGAAGCCAGACGGGGTTCCAAAGAGATCATTAAGGTGTTTTGAAGCTGCTAATAATCCAGTTACAAATACAACCTTTTAGGCTTGTGACTGGTTGTCTTTCTGGTGGCTGGGATGGTGAGCAGCTCGTTAAGGCAGATGAGTCAGGAGATGCTGCTGGGTTAGGGATGGTCTCTGCTCTCCAGCCCTTCTCAACATCAGCAGCGTGCCCCCTCCTCACTGCAGGAGTTCTGTGAGCAGTGAGGGTTTTCCTTTCCTTTTTGAAAGATGCAGGGAGGCAGTTGAGCATTTAGGGGCCGAATCCAGAGCTCAGACTGCTCTGGGGTTTAGTATTTCCTTTCTCAGGCTTTGGGAGAGCCGATGTCCTCAGAGGGTAATGGCAGTGCCGTCAGAGCCTTGTATTGCATAGCGTGGTCCTTCCAGAGCCTGCCTTTTCCATTCCAGGCAGGGTGCGTGGGGAAGCAGGGGCAGTAACGTGCTCCTGGCCTTGGCTGATGGCATGAGGCAAGTGCTGCACCTGTGTGAGCAAACAGGCAACCCTTCCCAGCCGCTCCTCCTGCCCCCTTGGCTGGGTTTGGCTGCCCCGGCACTGGCAGGGTTAATACCAAGCACCGGATGCTGCTTTATCTCCCCGCAGGGCTTCCAGCTCCCTGCATACATCTGAGATCCTAAAAGGCTCTGAAAGAGGCTGGCTGGAGCATGTGGTTCAGGCAGGAGGGATGAAAAACAGGATGTGGGGCAGTGTTTATGCCGTGGTGAGCTTTCCCGCACCTCTCGCAGAGCCCTGTAAGAAGCTCCAGGCAAGGGGCTCTCTTCCTTCCTCCCAGCGGTCTCTGCAATTACCGATGGGGTTCAGCATGCGGAGCCCAGTGCTTCAAAGCTCCTCTGGCTTTTTGTAGTTTCTTGTACATCGTAGACTGTGACATTGGGTTCCCAGGCTGGAAACACCCCCAGGCTTCTTACAAGTACCCCGTTCCCTTTCTCTTCCTTTGCAAACCCCAGCCTGAGCCACAGGAGACAGTTTCCTCTCCGGGAGCACCCCTGGAGCCAAAAGAGCCCATTTGCAGTGGAAGTGGGTCCCCCTGGGGACACTGGGAGCAGACACCAGCCCTTGAGTCTGCCCGGGCTCCTCTGTGCTGAGTCAGCATCAGAAGCGTGTTTTGTCACACTGGTGCCCAGTGCTGTGATAACCAGTTTCCCCAACGCACATCCCCTTCCCCCTCATTCTTTCCAAGATCCAGTTGTGTTTTGCCTCCTTTGTCGTACTTGTTCCCATCACTGTCTCCAAGACTCTCAGCGATAATTGTTTCCTTTCTGTGGCCACCATCCGCCATGGTCTAACCCACCCATCTGCTGCCTCGCTTGGCCTGCGGGGAAGGGGGAAGGCACAGCAAACCAGAGCAAGTGTCACTGTGACAGCCCTCCTGGACACCAGAGATGCCAGCTTGTAGCGTGCACAGGGCTCAGGAAACGGGAGGTTGGGAGCTGGGAATGGGGAGCAGGAACCGAGAGCTCTGTCTCTGCCCTTGGGTAAGTCACTTCCCATGTCTCTCGGTTTCTCTGGAGCCAGGGTGATGGCAGGGAGCTGAGGTTTCTCTGGCATCTCAAAAGCTTTAAAAATCTGTCCCTGCAAGAGGAGAGGGTGTGCCATCCCCACTGCAGCTGGAGCAGGGTCCAATGTCAGCTGCTGGTGGCCTGGCCCATGTCCCAGCCGGTAGAGAGCAGGTATGTACTGAGGATGAGGAAGGCTCCTCTGCTGAGAGCTGGCACTGAGCTCAGTTCTCTCCCTCCAGGTAGACAGCTGTTCTTACTGTATGGTTTCCTACTCTTTTTATTTTCTCCTTTTATTTTTTTTCCTCTTCTCTCCTTTGCTCCCTGCTCTGCTGCTGCTCTCCTTGCATTCTCCCCGCCGTCTCTGGCCACTCTGGCAGCCGACAGACGAGAGGAGTTGGGTTTACTCCCCGCTTCACTATAGCGCTCAACTCCACTCTGTCTCCGATGAGGAGAGCGATACAGTAAGTGTACAAGAAACGTGTGCCGGGTGCCTGGTGGGTCGAGGTTGGAGCTTGCGCTCCCTTTGCAAGGTCAGCTTGCAGCAGAAGCTGCTGTGGCCTCTGCGCAGCATGGGGCTCTTGCATGGCCGCGGCAGAGCCCTGCTGCATCGCGGATCAGCTCTGGCACCAGGCGAAACCTCCTGCGCTGGCAGAGACCTGGGCTGCTCAGGAAGGGTTGTGGCTTGTTCCGAATCACTTGGTGCAGCGAAAGCTTTGCGGAGCTGAAGTTCTCCAGCTGAAGTTTGCTGGAGGATGCAAAATAAACAGCCTTCCTCTTCACGCTCATTTTGACTCTGGGGAGTTGGCTGGGCTCGGACCTACCTGAAGGCAGGGTGGATGCTTGGGTGTTGACTCTCTTTTTCTCTGCCTCTTGCAGTAATCTCTATGCAGACACAGAAGCCCCAGAGAGCAGCGATTCCCTCTGCAGGTTGATGTGTTCCCTTTTCGTTGATGCAGCCGTTCCAGTGGGATGGGGAAGAGCTTGCTGACACCAGTATTGCTGCACTGCAGGATCCCGGGCACTGCATTTCAGAACGGAGCAAAACTATAACCGTGTATTTCTACTTATCCCAGACGTGGGCAGCAAAGGAAGCCACCCACTCACCCACAGCTCCCAACGGAGACATCCAGCTGGGTGTAGAGAATCCTGGGTAGTAACACAGTGTTTTCCAGACGTGCACTACCGTAGCTACCTATCCATGTGTGATACTGTGAACCTTTTTAATTTTTTAATCATGTATTTATTTCTTTTATCTTTGCACAGAGACAGCACCAATGTGCTTTTTTAAACATTTAGTTTACTGCACTTTTTTTTTTTTCTGTTGTTGTTGTCATATATTTGTGCATCAGAAAGGAGTGTGACACCTCACTGGAGAATTGGTAGGAGCACGTTGCTGGGGAGAGCAGGGACCAGAGTGGCTTCATTTGAGGTAGCAGCGTGGTACTGGTGGAGTCAGGAGGTTTAAGGCCGTCCAGACTCTGCCACGGTTTTGCCAAGTGACCTAAGGCAAGTCACTTAACCACTCTGTGCCTCAGTTTCCCCTGGGCTAATGGGTGTTCAGTACCCACTTCTGTTAAAGCACTTAAACCCTGGGATGAAAGGTGCTATGTAAATGCAATGTATTAAAGGCCATCGGATAGAGTTGCTCCCATGTCACAGCAGTCCAAAGTAGCCATGCCAATTGACTCGGATTCAAAAATCACCAGTGACTTCATCTGTAACACTGTGCGGGGGAAGCAAACAATTCCTGGCGACAGCGATGTGGTCACCTCAGCTCTCCTCCGGACGTCGCAATGGGTTCTGCCTTCACCACGCGCTGCACTGCTGCGTCACCTCGTCCCTCCGTGCTTGGAGTCCACGCTTCGGCTTACCGGCTGCCGCGCTGCCGCCTGCTCCAGACACAGGCATGGACAGAGAACTGTGCGTCTCCAGGGACCAGCTGTGCTGGAATGCGAGTTCCCCGGTCTGCTTGGCCCCAAGTGTGGCTTGTCTGGACACTGGGTCTTACTGGAGCCACTTAGCACCTCGCATGCTCATGGGTGTATCTGACAGCCCGGTACTCGGGGGGTCATGAACGCTGGGTTCACACGTATCCTCCGTACCTCAGGGCAGTCAGGTGTGTGCACGCTGGAGGCAGAATCAGCAGCCTGGCTGGCTCCTGATGGCCCCAGGCAGTGTTGTGTTCATGGACTCTGTTGGACAAAAAGCTGGGTGACTGGGATGTTGCCGGTGGTAACATCTGCTGTTGGAAATTGCTGCTTCTGATGTCTGAGATAGTTTGCTTTTCGATGACTTTAGGTGAGAGGATTGGGTGTCACTGGGTGGTGTTCAGACGAGGCTCATCCATCTCTCAGCAGGACACACACGATAGCATTGTCTGGAACTCTCTCAATCCCATCCTCATCTCCCAGAGAGAAAAAGGAAATCCTTTAGACCAGAGGGAGCCAGGTCTTATTCATGTGCTTTATAAGCCTCACTTGAGAAAGAGGGTCACGATTTCTTTATTCTTGTTACAGTCTTGGGTCTGTCCTTGGGATTCCTTGTAGAGGCACGGGGAAGTGGGACCCTTCTCTCGGGGCTCAGTCCCCCCAGTCTGTCCACACAGCAGCGCTCAGGATGGGCTAATTCAGGTCCCAGAAGGTAACTGGGCTGGTGGGAAGCTCTTTCCCTCTGCAATGTGCTGATGGTGAGGATGGTCATGAACTGACATTTTCTTGCCTAGAAATACAGGACCCAGGCTTCATCCCCTTGCCCGCAGGTGCTGAAGGCTGTAGGGTGTGCTGCTCTCCAGAGTACAGGCTGGGGATCTTGCTGCAATTAGATGTATTCATGTATTTACCAAATAATCTTATCAGAAGTCTTTCAAGAACCTCTTCCCTTTCAGTTGCTACCTGACAGCTTGTTCACCCAGCTAGCAGCACCGCTCCATGACAGCCTCTGTGACAGCAGGCTGGGGGGGAGACAGCTCCCAGCTCAGCCTGTCTGCTTGTGCCGGTCCCGCCTGGCTCCGCAGGCTGCGTGGGCAGTGCTGGGGGGGGGGCTCTGGAGTTTGGTGGAGGGGAGACAGGAGGAGTGCAGTAACCTGCCTCTGGGATGAAAGCTAGAGGCCTCAAAATGCTAAAACTTCAGCCTTTTTTTTTCTTCCAGAACTGTGATACCGTGTATAGAGAGGCTAGAGAGAGCCACATCCCTTCTGCATCTTCAGACGTTGCTCTTGGGTGCTGTGCTGCAGGAACATAGCTGTGGGGAGGCACCCAGGCAGTGGGGCTCGGGCTGTGGGACCCCAGGCCCAGCTGCCCTGCCACCACCTTGTTCGTGGGCCGATGGGTTTTGCCTCATTGGAACTTTCCAGCCAGCTGAAATCAAGCATCTTCTTTAAGATGGTTTAAGCATCACTGATGGAGACTTTATTCTTTCCCCTCATTTCGGGGGTCCCTAAAGCTGCTTAGCCGCTGTGTAGGGAGCATCTGAGCCCCACCTTCATGGAGCCTCTCAGTGAATGAACTTTGCAAGCTGCAGCTGCGCTTGGTCCCAAGAAGCGTGGGGAAACCCAGACCTTCTGCAGCATGTTTGTTCCAAGCATCCTCTTTCCTCAAGCATTCAGGTTTTTTGAGACAATCCTTGGGCAGTTCTGTAATGCTGAACTTTGCGGAGTGAGCAGGTCTGGACACAGAGGGTTGGTCCATGCAAAGGGCTTAGACCAACTTTGTCAACATGAGAGGACAGGAGGAACCTTCCTGCAGGGAGATGCTGACCTGAAACGGAAACTGCCCCTTCCCAGGCTCGCACGCGCTCCCTCCCGTGTGTCACCTACTGTCTGGTTAGCTCTGTGCTGAACTGTTCAGCCTCTGCTTCCCGTGGAGGCTAAAAGGACCTTGGAGCTTGTTCTTAGCCCCCCTCTCTGTGCTGTGCTGCAGCCTGAGAGTGGCTGGGAGCTCTGGAGCCTTTCCCAGGCGCTGCCAGAGCTGCCTTGGTGGGACATGCAGAGTCAGAGGAGGGCAGGACTAGGTCTTGACCACAGGAAAGAGCATTGTCCCTTTTTCTGGGGGAAGAGAGCCACCCCCTGTCCTTGGTCTGAGTGTCCCTCCAGCTGTACTTCATCTGGGACACAAGTCACCTGTATTTTGTCACTAGTGATCCAGCAGCTTGCTGGCAGGTGCTGTCCCTGCTGTAACCCCCTGCTCTCTCCATCCTTTAAAGGAGGCACTGTGTTCCTTTTACTCCTCCAAGTCTTGAGCAGAGCAGCTCTGCCAGCCGCCCTCTTCCCACGCAGTTTGCCACCGCTCTCCTTCATCCTCCTCATCCCCGCTGGGCCCCTGGGACGTGCCCTGGACACGGCCTGGTGCTGAGGCTGCTGGGGAGGTTTTGGCTCAGGCTCTTGTCAAACTGCAGGGAGCTGCTGCCTGCCAGGTATGGATTTGGCAAAAGGGACATCTCTGTGCTCGGGGTCACGCTGTGCCCAGGCGCAGCCCTTGGCAGGGGGCTGTGGAGTGGAGGCTCGGACAGAGAGCCCCGAATGCTCCCGAGGGATCCAGCTTTCGGCTGCTCTTGCCTCTGATAGCCAAAATCAACGTTGGGAAGTTTTTTAGCGAAGGCAGAGTGCTCGTCGGCCTCGGCCCAGGCACCGTGACCCCGGATCCTCGCTGGGGTCCCAAGGTGCGGCCCAGCCCCGTGTCCCCCTTCCCCGCCGCCCTCCCCCCCCAGCTCTTTCTGAAGGGGCCAAGGCAGGGCTCAGGCGTCCGGCTGGTGTCAGTTCTTTCTGTTGATGTCCCGTCAGCCCCGTGTCCCCTGTGTGTCCCGTGGAACGAGCGTATGGCCGGGGGGACGGGGCTGGGGGCCCGCGGGCGCTGCTGTCCCGTTCCTCTGGGGGGCTCGGCCGTGAGCGCTGGGTTTTTTTCTCGGGGTTGTTTTATTATTTTTCCCCTCCCCCTGCGGGGAGAGCGTTTCCCAGAGAACTGTAACGCGAAGCTGTCCGTGTCCCGCTCTGTGATAAAGCTGCGCTCTGTGTCCCCCGCCTCCGCCTGCTCTCTGCCGCGCCCGCTGCCGGGGGACAAACACAACGACGGAGGGGGGCGGGGCCTCGCCGCGGAGCTGCCCCGCTGCCGCCTGTGCCGCCGCCCCCGCGCTCCCCAGCGGCGCCAGGCTCGGCTCGGGACAGGCAGGCGTGGC
>VZTO01027903.1:2658-17419 GCA_013400615.1 Syrrhaptes paradoxus | reverse complement strand
GGGGGGGGTGGGGGGGGTGGGGGGGGTGTCCTGCCTGCCGCCCCCTCCCCCACGAGCTGTCCCCTCGGGGGCACCCACGGGTCCCCAGGGCCATCCCCCGCCCTCCCTGCGCCGGGAGCCCCCGGACACGTCGGGTGAGATGGGACAGGGACATGGGACAGGGACGGTGCGAACTGTCCCCCGGCCAGCCCCGGGGGGGGTCAGGTTGGGGACCTCTGCCATGGGCCACATGGGACAGGCCGGGCACCGTCCCTGGCAGGGACCAGCCCCGCTGGTGTGTCACTGCTTCCCAGGGATGTCCCCTGTCCTGGTGTCCCAGGGTGTCCCTGCTCCAGGGCGGCTCCCCCAGCAGTGGGTCCAGGGAGGGATGTGGGGCTCTGCCAGGTCCCTGTCCCCATGACGGAGCCGGTGCTTTTCATGTCCCAGCTGATGGCCTTGGGCTGATCTGCTGCCCAGAGAGCCTGGGACCATCCCTGGCAGGGCCAGCAGTGCCCCACAGCATCCCGTGACACCACCTGCACAAGGGACATCAGGAGGGGACACTGCAGAGAAAGTCCTTGTCCTGGCAGTGGGACGCTGCTGTCCCCGGAGAGGTCCAGCAAGCAAAGAGGAGGGACTGGACACGCGAGGGACAAACACAACCAGCCCGTAGCATCTTCTGTGCAGCCACCCTGCTGCCCAGCGCCACGGCCCAGGGGTGCGTGTGGGGGGGGGTGTCACTGCTCCCGGGTTTGGGGGTCCCTTTGCAGGTGTGTGGTGCCCAGCAAACCTCCCTTCCCAGCCCCAGCCTGGCCAGATCCTGCCAGCCCCACGCTGGAGGAAGCGCTGGGATGGGGAGGGAGCGGTGCTGATAAGGAGCAGCCTCTCGCACTCCCCGTCAGCCTCTCGCCTTTCCCTCGCAACCGTCGGATGTGGCCGGGGCAGGAAGCGGAGCCTGGCAGAGCCGGCGGTGCCAAGAACCCCATTAGCTCCCACTCCGGCCCCGCTGCTGCCTCCAGCTCCCCTCAGCCTCCAGCAGCACATTTTGGAGACTCTCTGCTGGGATTTTACCCCAGCACCGCTTGCGGCCAAATCCTCCTTCCCGTGGGATCCCCCTGGAAGAAGATTTTGCCGGATGGGGAACCCCAGACCCCAGCTGATGGGGTCGGCAGCAGGCTCAGGGTCCCTCCTGCCAGCCCCATGCCATCCTCCCGGGGGTGGCTGCCCGCAGTGGGAGGAGGTGATGTGTGAGGTCCCCCCCCAGCACCCACACGAGCCCCATCCTGTCGGTGCCTCTGGTCAGCTCTGGGGCTGGGCTGGCTCCCGGCTGCGCTGGCACTAAGTGGCCCCTGGTGAATATTTGATTCCATCTAATGCTGTGCGGGCCCCAGCTGGCCGGCCACCGCTGTGTCACTGCCTGGCCCCCAGCCCCCTCCCCAGCATCGCGGCTGGTCCTGGGGCAGAGCCCTGGTGCCCTCGGCCCCACCGGCAGCGAGTGGGGGGTGAGGGTCCAGGTCCTGGTTGTGCCAGGGGAGGAGGGGGGAGGAGGACGGGGAGGGGAGGTGGGCGATAGCGGGGTTTGGGGTGTGCAGTGTGGCACGGGGCTGGGGGGGTGTCATGGTGCCCCCACAGGGACACCCCCACTCTGGGCACTGTGGGGAGGAGGGATCCTGGCTGTGGGTCAATGGGCGATGGGGTGGCACCGCCCCGCAGGCTCCTGATCCCCGGCCAGGCTGGAGCGGGCACGGGGAGCACCCCCGGGTGGGATGGGGACACACGCCTGAGGCCAGAGCCCCGAGCTGTGGCACCCGCGTGGCATCGCCGTGGGGGGGGAATGTGCCACCTCCCAGGGAAGGGAATCCCGGGGACACGGAAAAGGCCACTGGTTCCTCAGGGACCTGGAACTGTCACGCTGAGGGCTGACCATATGTCTCGAGGGGACTGTCACCTTTGGAGCCATCGCTGGCATCCCTCGGGGACCCAAGAAAACAAACAGCGACAAGATTTCACTTTTGTCTCATGGAAAAAGCTGGGGCCGTGCCCCCACTGTGGCAGTGAATCACTGCCACGCTCTGCCAGCCACCCGCGCGGGACGAGGACAGGGATGGGGACATGACCCTGCTGCCACCCCCGGCCCCTTCCCCTCTCCCCAGCAGCCGTGGGGCCAGCGGTGCAGCCAGCGCCGGGGTGCCGCTGTGCCGGATGGGTGCCAGCACCCGCAGCCCCGCCGCTGCCTGGATGTGGCCCCGGCGGGGGTGTCGCAATCCCTGGCCCCAGCCCAGCCCCGGGATGCTGCGGGATCGGCACGTGCCTCGGGTGCGCGCGGCGGCTCCCAGCCCTGCGGCCACCCCGGCGCTGGGGGCCAGCAAGGGGGTGGTGGGGGGGGGGCCTGGCTGGGGGACCCGGAGCGGGGCTCACCCTGGGGGGTCCCGTGAGGACACAGAGCGGGGCCGGAGGCAGGAGCAGCCGCTGGGTTTGGTGCTGGTCGGGGTTGGCTTGGGATGTGGTTTGGGGACAGCGACAGAGGGCAGGTGACCATGTCACCCTGCACGAGGGGGAGGCAGGATAAGACCCCAGCTGGGAGGCATCTGAGGGGTGGCTTTGCAAAGGCAGCAAAGGGATGAAGCCGGGTACCCCACGGGGGGATGCTGTCAGGTCGGGGGACAGGGCAGACGGGGTGGCAAAGCCACCCGTGGCCTGGAGGAGGGGGGCCCAGGAGGAGGGGGTTGTTCCCCTGGGGTCTGGTCCCTTTGGGGGGTGCCTGGTCCCTGGGGGGTCTGGTCCTCACTGTCACCTTCCCTCTGCCCCTCCCCACCTCACCCCGTTTGCAGCCTGGACTAACTGGGAGCAGAGGCGGCATCCCTGGGGCTGCTCGGCCCCTGCTGGAGGAAGGGACGTCCCATCCCGTGCCTCGGTTTCCCCGCCGTCGGGGGAACAGGACCTCTCCCCAGTGAGCGGGGGGTGTGGAGGGGAAAGCACAGGGATGGGGGGTGTCAGGATCAGGCCCCGTTGCAGCCACCCTGTGCCTGCACCCCCCCATCCTTCAGCCTGGGTCCCCCCTGCTGGATGTCCCCAGGGGTGGGTGTCTGGTCATGTCACCCTCCCGCTAGGGCAGGAGGGAGCCGCTGCCACCAGCGCTGAGCCCCCAGTGCCGTGTCTCTCCGAACACCCCCCCTGGATCACAGCCTGGTGGCCGCAGCCCCACGTGGCTCCCCGCCGGGGACAGTTAATCCCGGCCAGCTGGGGGCTGGACCCCCCCATGCCTGCGGCTGCCACTGCCTCCGGAGCGGGGCCAGCCCAGCACGTGCCGTGGTCCTGACGCCGTGTCCCCTGCCACAGCCTGGGGGTGACCCACAGGTGCGGGTCCAGAGGGGATGATGGGGGGGCTTGGCCGGGGGGACTGTCCCTAAACCCCCTCCTTGTCCCCGCAGGATCGGTGCCAGTGGGGACACGCCATGGAGCTGAGCCAGGAGGTCGCTGGAAGCCTCTAGAAGGAGCGGGATGGGGTGGGGGGACATGGAGCCCCCCAACGGCAGCAGGGCCGGCCGGTCGGACACATGCTTCGGGGTGTTCAACGCCAGCGACAGCCCCAACAGCACGCAGACCAGCATCGCCTCGCCCTGGTTCTCCACCACCTTCGGCCTCATCGGCCTCTGCTCCAACCTCTTCGCCCTCTGCGTCCTGCTCAGCTCCTCCCGCAAGCTCTCCAGCCGGTCCCGCTCCTCCTTCCTCGTCTTCCTCTGCGGGCTGGTGGTCACGGACTTCATGGGGCTGCTGGTGACGGCCTCGGTCGTCATCCCCTACCACTTCATCAAGTTCGCCTGGGCTGAGGTGGACCCCGGCTGCCACCTCTGCAACTTCCTCGGCTTCTCCATGGTCTTCTTCGGGCAGTGCCCGCTGCTGCTGGGAGCCACCATGGCCGGGGAGAGGTTCTTCGGCATCAACCACCCCTTCTCCCGCTCCACCAGCATCTCCAAGCGCCGCGCCTGGTCCATCGTGGGGCTGGTGTGGGGCTTCGCCTGCCTGCTGGGGCTGCTGCCGGTGCTGGGGCTGGGGCGCTACACGCTGCAGTACCCCGGCTCCTGGTGCTTCCTCACCCTCCTGCCCGACACCACCAACGTCATCTTCTGCTTGCTGTTCGCCCTGCTGGGCATCTTCTCGGTGCTGCTCTCCTTCGTCTTCAACACGGTCAGCGTGGTGACGCTCTGCCGCGTTTACCACGACCGGGAGTCGGTGCAGCGGCGCCGCGACAGCGAGGTGGAGATGATGGTGCAGCTCGTGGGCATCATGATCATCGCCACCATCTGCTGGATGCCCCTCCTGGTGAGGACCCGGGCGTCTGTGTGTCCCCATGCTCCTGGTCACACCCCAGGGTGTGGTGTCCCCCCCAATCCATGTCCCTCTTGATGTCCCTGCCATGCTCTTCCCAGTGACACCCCAGGTCTCCATGTGTCCCCCCGTCATGTCCCTGCTGGTGACGCCCCAGCTCTGGCAGTGTCCCACCGGTGAGGTCTCGGGACTCAGTGTGTCCGTGTCCCCCCCGCCACCACTCTGCACCCTGGGCAGGCACCGGGGCGCTGGCTCTGGGCTCAGCACCGCTCACAGGCACAGCGGGTGCCCCCCAACCCACCTGGGACCCCTCTCCACCCGGCTCGACGCCCAGCCTGGACCCTCATCATCTCCCCACCCTGGGGCAGCTCATGGCCTCTGTGTAGACCCCCCCCCCCACTGACACCATTCCTCCTTTTCCCCCCAGATCTTCATCATCCAGACGGTGCTGCAGCAGCTGCCGGCGGGCGGTCGGATGCGGACGCTGCCCATGGAGACGCAGACGATGCTGCTCATCTACATCCGCATGGTCACCTGGAACCAGATCCTGGACCCCTGGGTCTACATCCTCTGCCGCCGGGCAGTGCTGCAGCGCGTCTACCCCAGCCTGCGCCCCCGGCCCTCCATCCTCTCCCTCTACCCCGTCCTCAACCCCTCCCTGCGCCGCAAGCTCACCGCCGACTCTGTCCTGCAGTAGCGGCCCCCCAGGGACAGGCACCAAAGGGGGGGGACAAGCCATCCCCCCATCCCACCCCTGTCACCCGCAGCCCTGGGCTCTCCCTGCCCCGCCAGGACCCCAGCAGGTGGCAGGGGGCTGCTCCCCCCTCCCTGTCCCCGTCTGGGTGACCCCCACCCCAATAAAACACGGCTTGTGCAGCTCTGTGCTTGCGGGGGGAGCACCTGGGGGGGCCCAGCCTTGCTGCTGGCCGGAGCAACAGCCCATCTCCTCCCGTCTCTGCTTTAATGAGCCACAGCCGCTTCCCGCGGGGTGCACAGGGGGGGTCCTGGGGGCAGGGGGCAGTGGGCTGGGTGCCCTGCTGCCCCCCCGCCCCACAACCCTGGGTGCTGGTCAGGAGGGTGGGGGGGCAGGATGAGGACCCCCACCAGCACCGCCAGCCCCCAGGTGGGGTGGGGACATGGGGTGGGGACACGGGCGAGGGCCACCGCTGCCCCCCCAGCTACTCCTGCCTCCCCTGGGGCTGGCAGATGGTTGCCCACAGCTCGGCCACCAGCTCCTGGGGGAAGGCAAACTCGCCCAGCACCGAGTCCAGGCCGCGGGCCAGCTGGGCCACGCTGGGGCTCTCCCTCGCCGCCTCCACCATGGCCGCGGCTGGGGAGGAGGAGGGGCAGGGTGAGCGCTGGGCGAGGGTCCGGGGTGGCCCCCCCAGCCTGCAGCCCCCGCTCACCCAGCTCGCTGTCGCGGATGCCCATGTAGCTCTCCAGCAGGTCGTCCACCCGCCGAGCCGCTTCTTCCTCCAGCGGGCTGGGCTGGGGGGAGACACCCGGCGGTGGGTGCTGGAGGGGGGGCATGGCCCAGGGACCCCCCCCCAGCGCCAAGCCCATGGGTGCTGCCCGCATGGGCACCCGCTGGGGGGGCAGTGCAGGGCTCCCCCAGGGCCAGGGGGATGCTCGCCCCCACGCCAGGCACGGTGGGAGCAGCTGGGGGAGGGGTGGGGGTCTCTGGGGGGGGGGGTCTTACCCCCTCCTCCAGCGTGGCGGGGCCCTGCGCCCGCAGCCGCAGTGTTTCCTTCCCGCTGGCCCCTCTGCCCTCGCCCAGGGGCTTGCTGCTCCGTGCCCGCTGCCCGATCATGTCTGCACCCAGGGGGGGCGAGGGCACAGGGACAGCATCGCACCACCGCCCCGAGCCCCCCCCTCCCCGGCCAGCACCCAGCCCCCCAGGGGGGCACCGCGGGGCGGGGGGGGGTGCATATGGGGAGGGGGTGCTCACAGGGTGCAGGGTGGGGGGGCAGATGGTTCAGGGGGGGCTCAGGGGTGCCCAGGACAGTGCTCATAGAGGTGGGGGGGGGGCACAAGCAGGTGTGGGGATCCCCCCCCCCCCCGAGGAGTGCCCAGATGGGTGCCCCAGGGCTGTGGGGTACACGCAGGGTGGGGGTGCAGGGGTGCGGTCCCTGGGGAAGGGGCTGCAGGGCAGGAGGGCCCCCAGGGGATCCCCCCCCCCCAACTGACCAAAGGCCTTTTTGGGCTGCACCAGGCGCAGGGTGAAGGGCTGAGCCCGTGGCAGCTCCCGCAGCATCCGCGCCACCTCGTAGTGCCGGCAGCCCACGATGGTGTGGTCGTTGATGGCCTCGATGCTGTCCCCCACGCACACCGTCTGGATGCGGTTGATGATGCTCCCCTCCTTGATCCTCTGGGGACCACGGGGGGGGACACAACGGCAAGGTGGCACCACGGCAGCCGGAGCCCCCACCCCACCTCCCCGCTCCCGTGTCAACCGCATCAGGAGGGAGGGTCCCCCCCAGGCTGCGCCATGGTGGGGGAGACCCCCAGGGCCGGGGGTGACGCAGGGGGGACCGATGGGGGGGAGGTGAGGGAAGGAGCACCGCAGCAGGGCTGGGGTGGCAGCGGGGATGTCACCCGGCGCGGCCGCACGGGCTGGTTCACCTTGATGAAGGCGTAGCCGGCGCCGTTGTCCGTGATGGTGAGGCCGAGCGCGTCCTCCGTCTTGGTCACCTCCACCTCCTTGGTCTCCCCGCGGACGTGGGCGAAGATGAAGTCCTCCAGGCCGATCTGTCCTCCCAGCAGCTTCTGCATGTCTACTTTGTGCGTGTTGAGCGTGCAAAAGAGGATCTGCCCCCGGGAACCCCACGGTCAGGGGCTGGGGAGGCTGCGGCGGGGCGGGGGGGTGGCGGCGGCGGCACCGGGGTGGGAGCCGGCCGTGGGTGGATTTTGTCCTGCCAGAGCAGAGGGACGCAGGGACACCCGGGGACCCTGCACTGCACCCTGTGCTTGTCTGCAGGGCCGCTGGCATCGGCCAGGCAACGGGCAGCCCTGGCTCCCTGCTGGGGAAACTGAGGCACGCAGCCACCCCGCCGCTCCCCGCGGGAGACGAGACAGCCCCGAGATTAGTTAAAACACTCTTTTTCAGCTCATTTCGGGAGCTGCCTTTGCAAGCAGCTGGGGACCCCCCCCAGCCAGCACCCCAGGGTTGATGTTCCCCCCATTTGGGTGCAAAGCCGCCCCCCCGCACCCCAGCAGCCGGACCCCCCTCACCTCCGTGGGCGAGATGCCGAAGACCTCGGCGATTTTGGCGTAGAGCTCCTTGACGTTGGTGAAGCCCTCGATGCGCCCCGTGGGGCTGCCGTGGGCCAGCTGCGTGTGAAACACCAGCCGGGGTCGGGCACGGGGGGGTCTGGGGACCGGGGTGCCTTCGGCAGCGGGCGGCTCGGGGGTCCCTGGCTCCTTCCCCACGCCGTTCTCCATGGGGCTGCCCTCCCGGGCCTGCCTGCCGCGCCTGCCTGCCCGCTGCATCCCGCCGCCGGCGCTGCTGAATTATGGATGGTGCTGGCTCCGTAAGGTGATCCCCAGCCCTGGGAACCCGATCCCACGGCGCAGGTCACCCGCGGCGCTCAGGTGAGCTCTGCCCCGCAGGAAGGGCCCCAGCCGTGCGGGAGGAGGTGGGAGAGCAGGCGGCACAGAGCCAGACCCAGCACCCCCTCCCCAGCCAGCGCCAGGGGCTGCGGGGACGAGCGCGGGGCCGTCACCCTCGCTCCACACCCCAAAGCCCCCGGGGATCGGGGCTGGGAGCAGCTCTGAAGCTGCCTCAGATAATCATTGAATCATGAAGGTTGGCAAAGACCTCGGGGATCATCAAGTCCAACCCAACCCCACCCAACCCACTAACCCATGTCCCCCAGCACCACATCCACACGTTCCTTGACCCCCTCCAGGGATGGTGACTCCCCCACTGCCCTNTCAGCCCTGTGCTCCAGACCCTTCCCCAGCTCCGTTGCCCTTCTCTGGACCTGCTCCAGCCCCTCAATGTCCTTCTTGTGGGGAGGGGCCCAGGACTGACCCCAGGATTCATGGGAATGAACACATGGAGCCCACACCGTCTGTTTCACCAACATTTATTTGCTTCCATCTCCATCCCAAGCCAACCGGCCACCAGGAGATGGCAACCAGGAGACCCAAGGACAGAGCACGGACCTCGCGAGCGAGAGACGGGCAGTTGCACGCCAGCCCCAGGTTAAACCCAGGGCCAGACCAATGTAGTGCTAGTAAGAAAATAAGACACTCTCTAATTACACAGCCTGAGATTAGTGACAGGCAGCCCCAGGGACGGCTGACACCAGCACAGCACGGCTGGGACACAGCTGCTGTCACACTGGTCCCACAACGCAGGACGGGCTCGGGGAGGGAGGCAGGAGCCGAAAGCCCGTGCGCTGCCCCATGGGCCCCAAGGGCTCGGTCCTGGTTCTCCCTCTGGCATGAAGATTTTTTTTTTTTTTTTGCCTTCACTACTGCAGAGGGTGGGAGCTGCCCTGCTTGGTCCCAGAGGCATGGGGGAAGGAGGTGACAGGCAGGGTGACATGGGCAAGGGGCTGAAGGCACCCATGGGGGAGCAGCAAGGGGAAGCAGAAAGATTAAATAAAGCAAGAGACAGGGGGAAGGGAGCCTGTCACCTCACCCGCTGCGGGACAGGGGACCAAGAGGCTCCCTGGGCTGATGGAAGGGCCAGGAGACAACGCCGTGCCCCCGCTGCCTCCCGTCCATCACAGCCTGAAAAGGAGCCTCTGGGTCACCCTGGAAGAGGACAGTAACCCGCAGGCACCCCATCTGCCACCCGCCAGCCTTGGGGAAGCCTCTGCTCTAGCGCCGCAGAGCTGCAGGTCTCAGGAGAGCACCGCGGACCACCTCGTCCCCCGCCACCAGCTGGCCTCTCAGTCCTGTCACCACTTGGTCCCCAGAAGCTCGAGGTCCTCGGAGATGGTGCAGCCCCAGGGCGCAGCCGCACCGGGGCTGGGGGGTCCCCGCTGGCTTCTCCAGTGAGGTACGTGGGGTGGAGGGGGAAGCAGCCGGACCACCAGCAGACACTGTCCCTTGCGTAAGCTCCAAGGGACAGGGCTGGGGTCCGGCCGGCTCCGGGCTGTGGTAGGGACTGGTCCTCTTCACAAGTGTTCGCTGAAGAGGGAGGGAAGCAAGGCTGAGTTACAGGGGCGGCTTCTCTCTCCCACAACTGCCTGGAGCATCTCCAGGCCGCTCTCTGCCAGCGCCCTCCCCTGCTCAGCTTCTGTCCCCCCCTGCCACGGGCCGACCCAGCGGTCCCCAAGCTCGTCAGGACACGGTGGCCCACGGGCACAGCTCTGGCCAGCCCTGCCCCGCTCACCTGGCTATCCGCGACAGGATCTCCTTGATGCGCACCACCAGCTTCTCATGCTGCAGCGGGTTGCTCTCGATGGCGCTGTGCAGCTTGGCCATGTAGAAATCCAGAGTGCTCACCGTGGGGGTTTCCCCCGTGCCTGGGGGGTGACAGCTCTGTCAGCGGGGCCGGCCAGCCCCCAGCCAGCCCCGCTCAGCGTGCTGGTGACTGGGGAAGGGACCCTGAGCAGTGGGTGCCATCTCCTGCAGCACGAGAGCGCCCACACCCACACAAGCCCAGGAACAGAAAGGATCGGGGCTAATCTCTGCTCGGTGGGCACAGCTGTGACCATGGCTCAGGAGGACAGTTCCCACCCTGCCTTACCCCGTCACGAGGGAGCCAACCGGCCACCACATCCCCGGGCTCCCCGGAGAGCCCCCCCAAGTGTCCCAGGATCCCACCCCATCAGCGGATGAGGATTTATCATCACCCCACTGCCCCCACTTGTACCACCCAGCAGTGCCCCTCCGCACGGGCACCAGGTCCCAGCAGTTGGCTGGTCCCCACGGCTGTCCCCCAGCTCACCGGGGACAGGGAGGGAGGCGAAGCTGGCAGTGAGGGCCTGCCGCACGGAGTAGAGCTGCTGCTGCAAGGCCAGGGTCTGCCTCTCCTCCTGGGCCAGCTCTTGCTCCAGCTTCTCCTTGGCGCAGTTCATGTTCTCCGTGTGCTTCAGCAGGATGGCATTCTGCTCCTCAAACTCCGTGTTCATCTTCCGCAGGCGCCGCAGCTCAGCCTCCCGGGCTGCCGGGATCACACAACGTCAGCTGGGGTGGTCCCTCTGTCTCTCCCCCCCCAACCCAAACCCAATCCCCTCCCCAGCCACAACTCTTCCAAAAGGCTCAACATCAATCCCTGGGCTCCAGCCAGGATCCAGCCCCTCCATCACCTTTCCCAGCCGGGATCTCGCACCCAGCACCAGCTGCAGTCCCTGCTCCGCGGGATGCAGGCTGCTCTGGCAGCGCCACCGCTTGCTGCAGCCGCCCCCCCCGGCAAGATGCTGCAGCACCAGCAGCCCCCAGCCCAGCCCCTCACCTTTGTTTTGGTCCAAGAACTCCTCTGTGAAGATGGGAACGTCAAAGGAGGAGAAGGTGTCGCTGCACTCGCCAGCCTGGGGACAGGAGGGGACGGATCAGGCAGGGCTGAGCCCACCGAAGGGGACCCCGTCTCTTTGGGGCTGGGCAGAAACGAGGCACGGGGATGGGGCGGGCAGGGAGGACAGGCGGAGGATGGCTGCACTCCGCATCCTGCCACTCCAGGTTCCGCTTCAAGGGGAAGCTGGTGCCCTGAAGAACAGCCGGAGTCTCGCTCTGAGCCCGGTTCCCACAGGCTGAGCCCAGCAGTGCCATGTGCCTCAGTTTCCCCACACACAGGCAGAGCTGCTGGGGCCTTACCTTGTGCGAGTGCCCGTTCAGCAGCGTGTTCACTGCCACAGAGCCTGCGTCCTCTGCAAAGGAAGACGGAGGTTACCTGAGGAGCCAGCCCAGGACGCCTCAAGAGGTTCTGGCAGCCGCTGCTCCCACCACTCACCTTTTTTGATCTTTTTCTCCTGAATCTTCTCCGCGCACATCTTGTAAGCCTCTGACTGCTGATATTCCCGCAGCTCCTTCATGTACTGCTGCTTCTCCCGCTCCGCTTCATCCAGGTACCGCTATGATCACAGAGGGTCCTCAGCCCGGCCCGTCCCAGGCTCCCGGGGGGGCTCCCGACCCCTCCCCACCACTTGAGGCCCAGCTCCTGCTCACCAGCCCACCAGCATGGGGACAAGCTCCCTTTGTGGAGCTGTGGCCAGGCAGCAAGCAAAGGAGTCTGGGGTAAAGGCTGGGAAGCCCTGGTGGGGTCTCTCCTAGGGGCCAGTACCTGCTTCTCCGAAAGCTGCAGCTTGCTCCACTCAGCCCCCAGCATCTTGGTGATCTCCGGGAAGGGCAGGTCAGGATGCTGCATGCGGATCTGCTCACGCCGCTCGTTCAGGAAACGCACGTAACCCGTCACAGGAGCTTTGGGGCCGTTGGGAAGAATCTTCTTCCTCTTCTTGCCCTTGGGCCAGCCCCTCTTCTTCACCGGCTGGCACCCAGAGAAGGGAAAGGGAAACCCAGCATGGATCAGAGTGCACGATGCCATCGCACCGGCAGGACACAGGAGCAGCCTGCAGACCTGCCTGGGCCTCCCATCCCTCAAGGCCACAGCTGCTGTGGGGAGTGGAGGGACAACCCTAGGCTGGGCACCACAGACCTGGCTCCTGGGGACCGTGTAGGGAGGGATGTGGGCACCGGAGCTCACCTCCTCCTCGCTGTGCGGCTTCTCGCCGCTTGTCCGTGTCGACTCTCCCTTCTCCTGCTTGATAGCCACCACGAAATTTCCATGCTGAGCTTTGCCAGTAGCATTTCTGCAACGAGAGAGCACCCATCAGAAAGGGCTGGGAAACCACCGGGACCGATGGCGACACATCCCCTGGCAGCACGGCCTCGCGCTCACCAGATCCCCCAGCTCCCAGCCACCCAAAGAGCCCCCAAACCCGTTACCAGCCCTGGAGCCCCTGCTCCCCTGCAAGGGGAGGCCACAGCTGGGTGATGGAGCTCGAACAGAACCCAGCACCAGGCAAGCAAGGCAGTCCCAGGCACACAAAAGCTGCTCCAAGGTCCAACAGTGATCCTGGGACCTTTCAGTGACACTGGAAAAGGGGCCAGGAGCTGCCAGTGCTGCTCCTGGGGGCAGGTAACACGCATGGTCACATCCCTGCATGCCATCAGGGCTTGGGCACACACCTTGGTGAGGAGTCCCAAGTGGCTGGAACCAGTTAATCCTCCTCTGTGAGGGAGGAAGAGCCACGGGGGTTTGGATCCTGGCTCCAAGGGTGCTGCCTGCAACCATCACCCACACCCTGGACCAGCGCAGCCGGGGATAAGGAGAACCCTCGAGGCAGCGGATGAGGGCAGGGCGCCAGCACCGGCTTGACCCGCTCCAGCCACAACTGCTCCATCCGGTTCCTGCTGCCTGTGCCGCCGCCGAGACGCACTCAGCCACCCCCGGGATGCGCCGAGCGGCTCTGATGTGGGGCTAGCAGCCCTGACTCCCGCTCTCCAACTTCCTGCCTCACCTCCACAGATCAGCACCATTCAGCGGAGGACGTGGGTCTAGCACCCGAGTGGGTAGAGCCTCCCTGCCCCGGCTGAGCACACGCAGCCCCACTGCAGCATCACCCTGGTGCCCCCTGAGCCTCCCCAGACCCTTCTCCAGCCGGGTCCAGCCCACAGCTGAGCCCCCGTCCCGCTCGCACCCTCTGGTCCCTGACGCAGCTTCTGCTCCATGGGACACAGCAGCTGGCAGAGCAGTCAGCCCCCTGCACTGGGGGGGTGGGAAGGGCTCGAGCATCGCAGCGAACGGCGCTTGCCTGGGTTTCAGCCAAGTCACAAGACACAGTAACTAGCACAGGGCCAAGCACAAGCCTCAGCAAAAGAAGAAAATGCTGCTGGGTACCAAAAACCAGAGTGATCCTGACCAGCTCGGGATGCAGCCCAGAGTTTCTCTTGCCTGTTTGCCACATCACATACCTGGTGTAAACCCAAATCCCCTCCAAGACCCCAGTCTACCCAGTCAGGTTATTAGCTGTATGAGCCACCCTTGCAATTAATTTGACAGGGACCCTTCCTGTGAGTCCCTGGGGACACCACCTCTACCGGCCCTGGTCCTTGCAGATGGAGCGGGCGCCTGGAACCAGCTCTTCCCACCACAATCTGAGCCCATCCACCTGCCCCGCACCCCTACGCTCACACAAAAACCTACGGGAAGGTGTGTGACCATCTCTTATTCCATCTTCTGGGCAAAAAAACCATCCCTGAGACCCCGCACAGGCACAGCCAGCCTTAAACTTTATCAGCTCTAAGAGAAACACTCCTGGTGATGCCCGTACAGTACCACCACGGCTGGGAATGCACCAGTACCCTCCACCATCGGACGCTGGATCTCTGCCTCTCCCCATGATCTGGGTTCCCGCAACACCCGAAGATACTTTAAAAATAAAGTTATTTCAGGCAAAATTCCTCCTCTTATCTGATCCTCCCTCAGCAGGGTCGCTCTGGCACCTCACCTCCCCAGAGGTGCCGCAGCCCCGTGATCTCACCCCTCTGCCAGGAGGGACGCGGGCGATGGCAGCTGGGGACAGCGGGGGGGGGGGTCACCCTGTGTGACCCGAGACCTCGCTGGTGTGACCCTCCCGGTGCGCTGCTTCCACAGCGGCTCTCCCCTGGCCCTGCACCGGGCGAGAGCACCCGCTGGCAGCCCCGGGGGGCGAGGGCAGAGCGCTGCAGCAGGGGATGGGGGTCCCCGAAACACGCACGAGACCCCCAAGGCTCGCGAGGCAAGACCAGGCACCCTTCAGGCAGGGACAAAGGGCCAGGCCCTGCAGGGGAGAGGTGACAGGGAGCAGCTGGTGGCACACGGGGGTCCTGGAGCACGCGGGGGGGGGGGTCACTTACCGCACGGCNTCCCCCCGTCCCAACCTTTTCCAGCACCGTCCGCACCCCTCGGCTGCACTGCCTGCACTGACCCCGCCTACTGTTATTATGTAAACGTGAAACTCCCTTCGGCGCTTCCGATTGGCCGCTCGCGCCAGCCGCAGTGCGCGCGGCCTAGCGTGGATTGGCTGGAACGGGCACGTCAGAGCTNGGCAGAGCGCTGCAGCAGGGGATGGGGGTCCCCGAAACACGCACGAGACCCCCAAGGCTCGCGAGGCAAGACCAGGCACCCTTCAGGCAGGGACAAAGGGCCAGGCCCTGCAGGGGAGAGGTGACAGGGAGCAGCTGGTGGCACACGGGGGTCCTGGAGCACGCGGGGGGGGGGTTCACTTACAGCACGGCGGCGGGCAGCTGCTTGCCACTGTGGGCCATGGGTCCGGGGATCACCAGCACCGCTCGGGTCACCCTGCGGGACAGAACCAGGGCTGGTGCCGCGGGACCACCACGGGGGCAGCCCGGCGGTCAGCCCCCGGCCCCCCTCGGAGAGATGTCCCCGGGGGGACACCGCCGGCCCGCCCCCAACGGCGCCTCCCCCCCGCCAGCCCCTCACCGCTCGCTCCCC